>JAQIXU010000057.1:0-79893 GCA_034701245.1 Strigamia transsilvanica | reverse complement strand
TTAGGTTAGGTTAGGTTAAATTAGGTTAGGTTAGGTTAGGTTAGGAAAGGTCGGGGACGCTAAACTAGGAAATTACCAAGTTATGAATATCACGTATGTTTTACCAATTGAACAAATTCATAAATACTACAGCATTGTCTGCATAATGATACACAAAAAAACGCGAAATTCTATCTCAAAACGCCCACAATTTAAAATAATTTAATCCTAGGAATTAATAAAACTAATTTATAATCATCTCTACGCAATACTTGCAGGATTTCTGGACTAAAAGAAACACCATGGCAACAACAATTTTACGGTTGCTTCAACTATCAGCTATCAAAAGAGTGAGGAGCGCGAGCAAAGTAATATTTGGTAAATACTTACTAGCAACCAATATAGGCATATCGGTAAGCCTGTCCGGTACAGGCGATATTCTGCAGCAACATTACGACATTATTCGACAAAAAACGAACTCTTGGGACCAAAACAGGACTCGGAACATGTCACTTTCCGGTGCGACCGTTGGTGCCATTTGTCACTTTTGGTATATATGGTTAGACAAAAAACTTCCTGGAAGGACTTTGAAAATCGTTTTGAAAAAGGTTTTTATTGATCAGGTGTATTTTTCACCTGTCATTATCAGCGTGTTTTTCATCACGATGGGAATGTTAGAAGGATCAACACTACAAACTGTGAAACAAGAAATTATTCAAAAAGGAAGCCAGTTTTATTTGGCCGAATGGATGATTTGGCCGCCCGCACAAATATTTAATTTCTATGTTTTGCCCACTCGTTTTAGGGTCTTGTACGACAATGTCATATCATTGGGATTTGATGTATACATGTCATATTTAAAAAACACGGTAGAATTAAAAGACAGCCATTAATGCATTTGAATTTATATTTGACTAAATGTTCTATATTTTTTAAATTTGTTGTAATTGCAATTGAGATTATAGTTTAGTAAGTAAATAATATTCAGGGCAATAAAGAAATTAGTTTTGCTGTTGACTGAAGTGGTATTCGTGCGAAATTAATTAGAATATCATATCGATCTAAATCCCGACCGCGATAAGCTAATAGGAAGCAACGTGAGTCGCCCAGGGATAGAGATGTATGTATCGCTGTTTAATTGACTACGCCAACGAATTGTCTCCACAATCACAGCTGATTTGATGTAAACTGTTGGCCATCCACCCGTTAAACACTTATTAATTGCAAACATGTAATTTTATATTCATTTAATATTTTTCACATTAACTACGGTACATTATTATTAATTAAATTACACGCATTGCGAACTACAGTCGGAAGTTTAAAAGAAAATGTTTAATGTACCCTCCACAGACTATTTATAATTCAGTAACTAGGAGAAGATTAAACATTTCTTTTACTCTCATCCCATAAGTTTTTTTCCCTTTACAATTACGTATATTTAAGTGATAACATCCTATTAAAAATAAAAAGTAAGAAAGTGAATTTTCTCTATTTCTATAAATTTATTAACCAGCAAGTGGCAAAGACGTGGTTTTCTTTTTAAATTTTTTTAATATATTTATTTAATAATACTCCATTTAAGCACAGGCGTGCAGTTGAAATCAATATTTCAAAAGCTTAAATTTATCACAAGAGGAAACATTTGCCCTCAAAGGTACCTCTTAAGATGATCTCTAGTACATGCTACCATCAGCACATTTTTACTGCGAGAATTAAGAGTGGATTCACATTTATCGTGTGTGAAACAAGATGTAACGCTAATCCTTATTAATTTTGTTTATACGAGCGGAAAAAAAATTTTAATTTATAATTTTAGGATGGTAAAATCGGTTAACTACATATTCAGGACAGTGTTTGCATATTCTAACCAGTCAATATTGAAGACGATATGCGATAAAAACCACAAGCTCAGGTTGGTGACCCTACCTCATCTGCTCTGAAGTGTCAAATGATGGCAGTGGGAGGCGTCTCAATGTTCATTACAGATAACGTTAAACGGGTGGAGCTGTGGATTATCAAAACCCTCTCCACTTGTCATATCAATTGCACGTGGTTTAATTAGATGCGTTACGGTTTGAAATTCAGACGAGAGAAGAGTGGCTGCAGTGTTCATAATGAATTTATGGTGTATTTTCAAAACCAACTTTATAAAATGCACACAAGAGACCTCATGTCTTGGGTTTATATTTTATCGCGTTAACAGAGAAATCAATGTGAAAATGCTAATAATAAATAACGAATGAGTTTGTTAGTTACAGCATTTGCACCTTCAATACCACAAGCATCCATAATCAGATTAGGATGAAATTAGTACCATGTATTATCACAAGGGTTTATTTACTGTACTCCTGGTTACGGTTTCTTAAGCACACAGACTCTAACTACGTTCATTTTTCTTCGTAATTCGTTTTTAGAAAACAGTTTTCTTTTTAATTCATGAATTCATTCATTTTACCACGTGCATCTTTAAAAGAAAACGAGAAAAAATAGTCATTGGCCAAAAGCCAGATAAACAGATGTAAGGGATTAAATAGCTGCAAATAATTCACCGATATTTGCAGTTCATGATTGGTTGATTTTATATAACTTAATAAATTTAGTCCACTTCATAATAAATCGATGGATTTCTTGGCCCTTGTTGAATGTAATCTTATCAGGGGGAAAGCCGAGCTTTTCCTGAACATTTTGGAAGTGCAGGTTTGTGATAACATCGAAGGTTGGCCATTCTAAAGTTATTGTCATAATCTTGGATTCTGTGCAATCGGAGTCAGTCGGTGAAAGGATGGAGTTCCCTTGTTTGCTTATCTTATAAAATGAATGTTTATTTTCCTTCTCCTCTTGTGGTCGGGTTTTGCTGCTGAAACACAAGAGGTCGAAAATGATATAAAGTTGCGGCATCTTCACTAGATGGGCAACGAGGAAAAGAATTGGAAAGGAGAAATATATTGGATCATAAAGCTTAACCCTTTTAAAAGAGTCCGCCATCGCAAGTGTATTTTCTACATTAAACATTCCTTTGATGTTTATAACAAAAATTTTCAATTTCGGGGCCCTAAAAGGTTTATTTTGGATGCATTTTACGTGTTCTGATTTGATCTCACGTTAATGTGTAAGATGTAAACAAATCACTTTCAATTTCAACTGTAAAAACTTTCATTACCACACACACACATAAGCTAGTATACAGACGTTTTCCTATCAAGTCGCTCAATTAAAGCACTCATCTGGTAAATTAAGAAAAGGCACGATTCCTTTCTTCAAAAAAAAAAAAGTTTTAAAAGAAAAAAAAAAAGAATTTAAGATCATTGGAAAACAAAAACAAACACTATAGTTTGCCACTTTCCCTGATCATTAATTGCCTTTGGCTTGAATGAACTCCCTTTTCTCTTCTTTAGTTACAACTGTAATTGTATCCCTTTTTGTTTGGTTAATTTTTTTTCTATTTTTTTCCCAGTAAGTCCCGAAGTGACCACGGGCATATTTTTTTTCTAACACATTTCTCTTTATACTGATATCATTACCATGTCCTACACGCGCAACCTAAGAGTCTCTAAGGGGCTACGAAGAAAAAGGAACCATCCACTTTAAAACAAGGGTCAGGTCATGTAGGTATAAGGAAGGGTCCCCATTGCCGATAATAATTCGTCGTCATAGCAACGGTGACGCCAAAGCTACCTTTTTGAGTGCACTCTTTAGAATGTTGTGTCGGTTGTTCCATTTGCATAGTAGAGGAACTAATATGTAACTAACAAGGGAAAAATTCTCTATCGTGCTGCAAGTAGTGCTTTCTTTATCGGCAGCATCTCTCCGGAGAATTTGACACTTGCGAAGTATCCACGAATTGGCACGCATGACAATTTCCTTACTCTAAATATACGTCACGTTGCTCGGTAGAAAGCGGAGGAAAAAGGAAGAAAATTCAATTGGTTGTTAATCTCAACCAGGTCTCGGTGCGAAGCAATGGAGTTGAAATTGCATTAGCATATACATCTAACCGACAACTTTCAAACAATTCCTGATACATTTATCAATCACATACGTGTACAATACTCTACTAGGGTAAATGAATAGAAAGTTTAATATAAGGTTTCCAACTAAAAATCAGAGTAAATTTTAAATTGATCTAAATATTAAATGAGGGAAAGTTAATAATTAATTTGCTTTTAAAGTGTGTGGACAAAAAAAGAATGTTTCCATTGAAAATTATTCCGAGCACAGTCTGCTTTTTATATATAGAGTATACTTTCTGTGTTATATTGGTGGGTGTGAGTGCATTCATTTTTCAGAAGGTAACTTAGGCTTTTTCCAGATGGGAACCAGTAGATCGCATTACAAATGAATTATTGACGACCCTCGAAATAAACTCCTTATGACACGAAATCCACCGGTAAGAGCAACGAGGGACTCACACCAAATCCCATACCAATTGCCATGCAAGATTGACTATGTGGTCGTGGAAAGAAAATAACCCTCTGCCCAAAATTGACTTTTTTATTATCTCGCCATAGTTCTAAGGGAGAATTTATTTCCAAAACGGAAAACAACAGAAATGCAGTACAGCATAATGCATTTCATCTTAGTATAGATTTGTACCTGCAGCCAAAACTTTTTTTAGTTTTGCTATGGAAAAGTTAATGGACTTTCGAAAACAAGGGTCTCAGCTCTGCCTGAAACTTTTCTATGCATATGAAGGACTTTTCTCCTTTTGTGCGAGACATTTTCACAAAGACTGCTGCTTGCCACATGCTGCACAATCAATGGATCGTAATGGCGCCTCAGTTAAAAATAACGAGCGCCAAAAGCAGGGTTGCCTCCTTTTTCCCTTTCGGTACTTGTTTTATGGTAAAGCAACTTTCTCCCATCAATTTTTAGTGTAGTATGATTGAAGAAATATTAAAATGCAAATCAAAGTTGGACAAAAATAATTAGAGATGCATAATTTTTTCAATCTTCAAACAAATAGGAGTTTAAAATTTAAAATGTTTGAAATTGGTAGTTTGAATGTTGCTGCATAGAACGTAGCATTAGATCTGTGCTGAATACAAAAGTCTAACCTGTAAGTAATGTGTTTTCTATCATTGACTTCATCAATTTTATATTAGACACAAATGAGAAATACGACTCACATTCGTAACACGTATCTGGAAAAAAGTAGAGAGATAAACTCCTCGAGACATGTCCAAAATGTATAAAACAAGCTTTGTAACTCTCAGCCAAATATTAAAATTGCAGCAAAAGTATCGATGCAAATACAAAAATGGTAGCAGCAGCAATCCCTAAGGATATTCTTGTCAATTGAATCAAACAGGTGCCTCGTGAGGAAGCCACACCTGGCTATTGGGGACAAATTGATTTTTTTATTATCCTGCGCGTCATTTGCTCTTCAAGTTGGCAGGCCTGCCAATACGAGAACAAAAGCTTGAGACCCTTCATTACTTCCGCAAGTTTGGTTGGCGCGTGAGCTCCTATTTAACGTGTTGCACGTGACATTGCAGTCACCTGCGTGACTAGAAGATCTAATGGTTAGCAGATTAATCGCGTCTTTAAAAGGTTACAATGCATGTGACACCATCACTTTACAAGAGCTTGTCCATTTTTTATGTGTTTACTTTTGTTTTTTTTTTAATTTAAAAATTCTCTTTTATTTTGTTGTTGTATTTCTTTGATGTTCACTTAGATTTCTTATTAAATCAATACGATCTAGACACAAGAGAATAAAGGGACAGCGAGGGAGGCTAGGGAAGGTTGTCGTGTCATTATCTGAGTGTCTAGCAATGAAATCATGATGTAAGGATCGGGGAATGTGTGCGTGCAACTGGCGTCTCTTCTCCCAATCAATCGATGCCGACCCAGAGTTCACTGCTAAAGGTTTTATGAGTAATACCTGCTGAGGCTGGCTGACAAGAGAGATCAGGAGGGGTACCACAATGCGCACGTGTCTACCTTCCATATACTATCGACTTTCGTTTGACGTCAAACCCAAGACTTACATTCTTTTGGTAAGGTGGGCGCCTGCGGGGTGTAAATAAACAGGCGTATTGACTAATACGGGGGCTGGCTGGCTGTAATCTGGCTGTATTTTACCAGAAACCAATTTCACGGACTACGAGGTCTCCAGCTGGATATCCTTCAACACCCCTCAATGCACTTTGCAGCGAGGGAGCTGTGAAAGACGTTTAGCAGTATACTTTCTCATACATCGCTTTTTATGTTCTTCAATATAAAAAAAAGTTAAAGGCGTCTCCAAAACACCGACTTAGAACTGATTATCGACGAAAAAATAATAATGGCATTACACAAGTAATCCTTCTTAATAAACTGTGGAAAACGATGGTCTCCACGAAACACAATTTGATCATATGGTGCAATATTTTTTTTTGTGTTTAATTCTTTTCTTTTTGCTTTTTTCTCGAAAGAAAGGAGGATGTGAAACTTAATAGTAATCCATCAGTTGAAAGAAGATGAGATGTCAGAGGGGAAAAATAGATTTTTTTTCATCTTGTGTTTCTTTATCTGGCCAAATGACGGAAGAGCATCTCACTCGCTCAAGGACACGCCAAGTAAAATTGTTGTACGCCATCACTCCCTCGTTCTCTTTCTCTTTCTCTTTCTCCTGCATCTCTCAAACGCTCTTCCTCCAGCTCCACATCCACGTCCGTTCCGCTGGGATGACTTTTACCAACTATAACTCAACGGTTTTGTTGCTATGGTGATAGTTTGATAGCCTTCACAATCTTCTCTCATTACTGGGCGCCTAAAAGTCTTTTGCGGTCTGTGAAGCAAACATCGAAAAGCGCTTGTTAGGGGTACACCACAATCCTTTTTTTCATATATATTTAACTATATAATCGCACTCACCTGAGCAATGTAGGAAAGAAATTTATTCGCTGAAGTTTTCATTTAATAAAAAATCGATTTCACAAAAAACTTCTTTTTTTTTATTACATTTTTCAAAATCCTTCATTTTTTCGGCTTGTCGGACCACCGATTTTAAGCTGAACTTGTAACGTGATAACTGTCAAACTTACTTCACGTACTCACAGGAATATCTTCCCGCTGTGGCCACTTCGAAGTGACCACTCGTCCGCCTTAATACAGAAGCCATTGAATTTTTATATCGCGCTCATGTTGAGTGCAGTGTGGAATTTTGTATTAAGGGTAGCGATGCCTCCCTTAACTTTTTTCCCCTCAATCTCTCTCTCGTTTTCTGATAAGTATCCTTCAAAATCATTTGAAATATGAAATGGAATCGATTTTCCAATTTCAGCTTCAAATCATATCGTAATAATTTTTCCAGACAGTTCTTGAGGATATCATCTTGTCAAAAAGTTGCTTTTGAGTTAAGTAATAAGTTCTGCTTCTCATCATCTAGAAGCAATCTCTTGTTATTTACTCATCCATCAAATCTGTGTGCTGTCAGAAACACGGAAGCAATGTTTTCACATTTCCAATTGAAATTAAATGTAGAGAAAAATTGAGGACATTTTTTTTTTAAACGACTTCTTTAAAAGAACCACAAATGTTTGTGACATGTGTGTTGTAAAATTGGCGCTTACTCCATCAAATTCGCAGTCAAGCAGCAATGGAAACCGAAATTCACTTCATCCCAGATACAGACACGTGTTTTCGAACGCTTTAATCAGAGTTACGCTCATTTTCTTAGTACACCAGCTGGCGTCCGATTTAATGTATATGAAAAATTGGCATTATTTTTATTTCACGGATAAATCTCTTGGTTTTTTATTACACTTCAAGAAATTTTCTTGACCGATATTTCAATATAATTTAAGTGAATAATTTTGAATATATAGTTACCTCCACTTTTTTAAAGGCCGTAATTAGATTTGAAGCAAGGCATTTAGACGCTACATTGCGTCCGTTTTAATAAAACTGAAAATTTGCATAATATCAGTATCTTATGGGCTCAAGGTATAATTTTCTAAATTTGGCCATAGAATGAATTTTCCCATTAGCACTTGCAAAAGTTGTAGTTTTGAAAGTTGATGGGAAGTTAAACACATCATTTGACGTGAAATGAATGTGGCTAGTGAGGCATCAACTTTGAATTGATCCTATATTGAAGCGACCTTAACTATACAATTAACCTTACGGGAGATCAGAGGTTGGCAGCTCCCTCATTATCTAGTCGCATGGAAACCAGCTTGTTTTAAAGCTTTGCAGTTTGCTTGCAACAGTCGTTTGATTTCTAAATATTTTCTACACAAACTTTGCACTATCAACGCAGGAATTCTTTTCAAATGGTTCAGAAATCTTTCCACTTCTGTGAATCTGTTGAAACGATTTTTAGAGGGCATTTGCCAAGTGGTCCATCAAGTGGACATCGCCTCCTTTGACATCAGCACAGCTTTTTGGACGTCTCAAAGGAATAGCATGGAAGGAGAAAATCTTTGAAACAAATAAAACCAACTTAAAGTTGAAACATTCGCTGCACCTGAGGCGTAAACTATAAATGTAACTTATGACTGCAAACATTTATTTTCACTACTACAAAAAAATAAAAGCATAATAACAATTTCTACAAATAAAACAAAAAAGACCTGTGCTAGCATAGTACATGCTTTAGATATTAAAGTTTTGGAAAATAAGCAGCACATAAAGGATGATTTTCACTTAATTACTCTCTTTTTAATGTAGGTAACCATGACAAAGTTTACTTTGATTAAAATTGAAATCACATCCTCCAGTTAACCGGGTCTGTTTTCACTGTGCGTAAACTGAATTAAGCTGTTACACCGTTGTTATTACAACTACGCAACGACGACCACAATCCGATTGCAAGCAGAAATTATTTATGCATAAATTTCCTTGGCTTCATTTTTTAAAATTTCTAAATAAGTTTGCTTTTTTTTTTTTAAATTGGAGACGACGTACGGCTAAAATATTCCACTTTCCACAGTAATACTTCTTTTCAGAAATAAAGAAACTGAGAAATAAAAAAAATAAAAAAGAAATATAAGTATATAGAAACTCATAAGATTTTGGAGAGCACGCTTGCAGTTGCTTAATAGAGTTTTCTCATAAATTGTCGAGAAATAATTGGTTTTGCTTAGCAGTGAAGCAAAATAAAGGAAATAAAAAAATACAGAAAATGAAGAAAGAAATGTCTAAAAAGTTTTCAAGTTGGAACAGCTTAAATTAAATTAAGCTGACTTATAACCTGCATTTACAAAAAAAAAAATGAAATTAAAGAAAACGAAGTGTCAGATCATTGAAAACTTTTGCATTCAAAGTATAAAAACATATATACCATGCAATGTAAAAAGAAAGTTCTGGGTAAAATTTAATTATCTCAGATCTCATCTTTCAAAAATTTAAAAATATTCCTCACGTTGAATAATTAATATTTCCATTTTTATTAAATAAAAATCGCAACTGGTTTTGCATTATTTAATGAAACTTATGCTGTCAATTAAAGAAACTACTTTTCCATGTCAATCACTTTGTTTTTCATCTGCAATCTTATTTTTGGCATCAAATCTTTGGTAAAAACAAGTCCAGCAGATCAATATGAGAAAATCTGTACTGGCACAGAGCACAGTGGTGATGAGGTGATGCTCAGCCAAGGATAGCCACTGCAAGAGTTAAGGTTATCTCTTTCTGTCTTTGCTCTGACTCAGCCACTTTTCTTCTCAATGCCATTCTTCCATCCAATGACCTTTTTTCCAACTCATTCCACCAAATTTTGTCCTAAACAAAGTAATCAAATTACAAGGCTCTGACTCAATTATACATTTCATTTTAATTTTAAAACGAAATAAAATATAATTATTTTAGCTTTATTTTAGTACTGGATTTATTTAGAATATAAACCAAGAAAATTCGAAGTTAAAATTTAATTTGTTTCCAGTTATTTATGCAAGACTGCAGACTTTGCCTTTCTTCTTTCTTTCAGCCATATATTAAAAATGAAATATTTTTCGAAGCAGAATTGAATTTCTAACAATTCAGCAACCTCAGTGTATTGATGGGATTGTGTTTTGTGTTCAATGCAAGGCGCCAGAGGCAAAAAAAAGTACAGAAGAAGAAGAAGAAAAAAAAATCGAAGCGCTCAAGTCCAAGAGTTAAGGTTTGAAGAAAGAAATTCTGTGAGTTTGAAAGGCAAGAACTTCGTGACATGAGAACTGAACAACAACTTGGGAATTTCTAAGCCCATTTGTTTCCCCCTTTAGCTAAAATAAAAATCATATTTTCATATAATTTAGAACTTTCACTTTTTCGCTCTATAAGGAGATACCCATCAATTATAATTCACAGGCTCAAAATAATTCAAGCAGATTGTCATAGCAACCTGCACTTCTCCTAGTAACACCCCAATAAATCGTTATATTTTGCCGAGAATTGAAGCAGCAAAGATGAAAAACTTGTTTTCAACACATTAATACATATAAACGGGTATCAAGGAAAATAAATCGTCAATTAGAAAAGTTTCACGTTATGACTTTAGTCTTTAATATTAATAAAATAACGCCAACACTTAATCAAAGATAGCTGCTATACATCTACCCGTGTATACAACACGAAAAGAAAAGAAATGAAAGCCGGCACATTTCCGTTTTGTCAAGCAGTATTCAAAAGACTTAACTCTGCAAAAGCGGTTGAAGCGAAAAGCAACGAGATAACGACCAGCCCAACATTGTCATGTGGTAAAACTTCATTTCAAATGATTTTCCTTAGCTGTAAGATTTTATGTTTCATGATTTTCTAACTGAAAACTTTTCTGGTATCAGTTTATAAACTCCTGTAGGGCTTAGCGGAGTTATTAATCAGCATAGTATTATCTCTAGCCAAGAGACACTTAATCTTCTTCACAACTGCTGTATGGCAAATGAGATAAACAGTCGTCAAAAACAGGATGTGAGCCTCGATTAGGTTTCCCAAACCCGAAACGACACACCTCATATGTTTCATCCATTCGACCTTTTTTGCTGACAATCTCTTTTCCAGAACGCGAGATTGGAAAAAGGCTAAGGACAGAGATAGAGGCAGCAGTTGAGACCTTCCAGAACGGAAGAAAAAAGGTTAATGTAAAAAATCATTCTTCGAATTCACCATTCCTCTCCTCGGAAAGAGAGATCGACACTAAATCTCAACATGTGTAGGCTTTGGTGCGAGTTAATCAACTGGTGCATAAATCAGTTAGCGACTGATAAATCAACGCTTGTCGATATTTCTACTTTGATCTTGTTAGAACCAGACGGCAAGTTGCTTCAGATTCTTCGATGCAGGAAATAATAAAAATAAAGTAATACAAAAATTAAAATGTTTTTACCGTTGGAGTTGTAAATACGATAAATTACATAGGTTTGCTCGGCATTACAAAATTATTAATAATCATTCAATATTTATGGCACAATCTTCCAAAGTATATATTTAGGGATTGCCGAGTGAATTATGTTAGGGCTTATTGATCCATCAGTTGCAGACGTGTTCGAAGGGGAGCAGCACACGTACATATGAAGACATTTGTCAATAAATAGATTCCTCTCTTTTCTCCATTCGTAAGGATTACTTTCTTGCCATATTAATCGAAGTTACGTTAGAAGAGGAAAATAGGAAACTGTAAATACTGGTAATACGGGTAATACTAATGTTTTCAAAGGAATTGTTGTTTTAATAAACTCTCGAAATCAATATTTTCATGATTTCCGTCCGTAACAATCTTTTGGGTGATTCCAAACGTGAAACTATGGAACTATTGTTTTCATTATCGCTGCATGAACATAAACGCAACAGCTTGCAGATATGCAATACAATACAACAAGATTAATTTCTGCGATCAACATAATGATATATTCTTTCAAATTTTGTACCACATTCTTAAATATCACAGTTCACAATATTTGCAAACTATTGTTCATTAGAAATATAAACCCAACAGAATAACTAATTATTTCAATTTAAAAAAAGAGTTTGTATATATATATATACAGTATATACATATAAAAATTGAACAGAAATTTATATTTCATGGAGTCAACAGAAACCAATTTCCAATATTACATTTGTTCTTTCCCTGGATATCTTGTGCTATTAGATCGTCTCGATCTAACATCTAAAAGTTATTTCATCTATAGTAGAAAACAGTATTTTCTTCTTATTCTTTTTTATGTTTACATTACTACTATAAAAGTTGTCACCTGCTGGAAACTAAACTATTTTTTCCTTTAACCGTCGTCCAATTGATTTAAGCATTGTGGCAGCAGAAAACAAACTCCAATGGAATACCATATTACCATATAGTGATATATAAACCTTTCAATAACTCGTAAAGTAAACTCAGCTCTTATCCCATATTTCATAACTTATTAGCAGTCAAACAATGTTGCTTTTAAGATATAACCGAAAAAAATTGCAATTGATGCTGCGCTGATACAAAAAAGTGCACTAAGGAGCTACCACGAGCTTGTTTTTAAAGTGCTCCATTTCCAAAAGCTTTAGTTTGGCCCCATATGATTCTAAAAATGAAATTCTCTTTGTCTCGCTTCTTTACTTTTTCTTTTCATCCCGTTTTGCCTGATAAAACAGATTGAAACAAGAGAGGATTGTGGTTGCCTCGTTATTTTTAAACTTTTAATCACGTACACGTCAGCACGCGCCGGCACTACGTGATATCAGCTATAAAAAGATAATTTTAAAAAAAAAAGCTATTAAAAATGTAAACTTTGTATGAATAACGACGAAACGAATAATTTTATCAGTGCCCGAAATATTCTGATTTATGTTAAATTAAATTATAATCAATACATTTCAGTGTGAACTATCGCGACCCTAAAGAAACTGCTAATCGTAAAACGTATAATTTGAAAATGAGAAAATCAAAAGCCACAGTTGTTCCGGTATATCTCCCTTAAGATTTTTAATTACAGCTGGAGATTTGATGTGTGTGTATAACCTTATAGATACATATACATATATATCTTAATTAAACCAAAATAAATACAGTCTTTTAAAGTCTCATCTTCAAATACGGTAATTAATGCAATGCAGTCGCTTCAAATGTACAATAATTTCAGAAACACGAGGGCTTGCACTTGCATTAATTTATATTTGAGTCAAAAGTCAACTTTAAAATATAAAAAGAAATTGCCTTAAAAATTATAAATTAAATTATTTTTTTTACCGTATTATTATTCGTTGTGTTGGAGTGTTCGATTCACTTTTGATTCACGCGTGCTGACTTACGTCGGTGGTTCATGGTAATAAGACGCCAACGATACTGCTTTCATTTACACTGCAGTTGCCAAGGTAATCACAAAGCAAACAGTCTTTCAGCTATGAAACTAAGTCATAAAATCTGCATGAGAAATAAGTTAATTTCTGGCTACTCAAAGCTATCTATTTACTGGTTGCAGTTCGTTGTTGCTGTTACTATTTATTAGTTACCATAATTACCATAATTAGGTTGGAAATCGTTGTCAGGACAACCAATTCTAAAATTCGTAGTCACTAAAATGAGTCTATTCATAACTATTGATCTGAATCTTGCTTCAAAAGCAATTTATTATCAAAAATTCTTAGAAACGAAGGTATCTTAGCACTTTTACTTCTCCAATTTACCGTCAGAGCACAGTACTACACAACGACCTAACTTAACATCACACTCGCACCAACAATTCAAATCATTACAAATTTAAATTTTATTACAACTTTTACCTGAACAGAGAATTTTTTGGCATTACACTAAATTGCACGAAAAATAGTACAAATAAATTATATATCAGCTTTCAGTTGTTGTTCATTGAGAGTAACCTTTTCTCCAGGTTTAAAAGGCGGAAGTCCCATGTATGGACAACTTGCGCATCGAAAAGCATCTCCCAAATAGCACTAATTTTAAATAAAACATTACTATTAATCTAAATTATTGAAAATAATCAAATCAACTTACGTTTCCGCAAGCAGAAGTTGCTTTTTGTTCGCTATTCGAAGCACCTTTGTCACCAGCTAATTCATCAGCTAAACCACACGAACAATTCTTGCAAGCTTTTCGCTTTCCAGTGGTCCCACAAACTATAGCAAATATTAATATTAACTAATCTAAATTAATCATGTATAAACTATTACCTTTTAGAGTTGACGGATCTGGTTTCAAAAAATCATCTTCATCCAGTAGCTGGTCAGAATCAATTATATCGTCGTCTATAATTTCACTGGGAGATATAGACCAAATCTTAGCTGTATTTTCATCTGGTTTATCTAATAAAATAAATAAATAAATAAATAAATAAACAAAAAATAAACATTTTTACCTTTTTTCAAATTGAGCAGACAACTCGACCCAACTTCAAAATTTGGTTTGTTGCAAATAACTTCCAAGACATGAAAATCCGTAAGTATATTATAATCTTCTTTCATTTGCTGCTGAACTGTCGTATCAATGTTTGTTTCATAATTCTAGAATTTATTAAATATTATGATTAGAAATAGAAAATAATCTCCTACGTATTTGTAAACAACTTACATGATCTTCTATATTTAAAAATCCACTAAGTTTTAATGAACATGTAACTTGTGATGAAACTTTTATTATTGGATGTTCTCCAGATTCAAGTACAGGTTCATGAAGGACTAGAAGCCCGTTTGGCTTTAAAATTCGAAGATACTCGACCAAGAGTTCATCGTGGTGAATTACAATAGACTGAGGAACAACCCCAGACAAAATAACATCGAAAGATGATTGTTTGTGATTAGCTGCAAATATTACACAATATTTTTTTAGACACGTGATATTTTTATAGCCGATACGCAATTCATTTAACTTACACATAACGAGTCGCTCAACATTTTCCAAAAACACTTTTCCCGATTTTCCAACACGTTTTTGAAGGGATTCTACGCAATCTTTCAGCATTTCTCCTGCCACTAACTGCTTCCAAACAACAAGGACTTGTTGTCCGGCCTTCACGTGAGATTCCATTTCAAAACTGTTCTGACGTTACGACCTGACGATAAGATCTAAAATTGAATAAAATATAGTAAACTACGACACAATTTTCTTCTAAAACTATAACGTAAAGTTGATTTACACAACACACAAACAAATTATTTAACAGTCCGAATAACTCGGCAACTTTTTATACCTACATTCTGAATAAAACTTAAAATCTTAGAATACAATGAGCGCTACATGGTGAGAGTTGATTTTACTCACGTTCCAAAAATATTTTGCTAAAAGAATAAAAATACTAATAAAAATTAGTTTAAATATACAACATTTATAAATAAAACGAGATTAAGCTTTTTAAAATAATGATTATGAGTATAGTATTCAAATCTACATCAGCGGTAATTTGTAAATAAAATTTATAACGTTGGCTGTGATACGCATTAGCCAATCACTGGCTGACTAAACTTTTCAAATCTAAACTGTGATTGGTTTAAATCAACCGTGCTTCATTTGAACTCGCTTGGATCTGACGGAGAAGTTGTTTGTTCCGTTCAAAATTTACTTTTATTAATTTCGTGTCGTGTAATATATGATAAATGGAGCTTCAAAAATATGACTATAATTGTCCGAAATATGTGGATTTTTCTGCACCTCCAACAGAAGACGACGGAGCTGATGAATGGTTCGGTAAGCATAAGTTTGTACCTCAAGTTTTTTAAATGCTAAATTATGTTTTGTATAGTTAATTACCTCTTAAATTTACGTAGATTTACACCAGGACGTTGAAGATGTTTTCAGTTGGAATAAAGAAAATGAAAGTGAGCAACAAAACAAACTGGACGTATATTTTAAATGATTTTTATTTTCAATTCGGATAGGTACACCCAAAATATTTGAACTTACCTCGAGACTTAGGTCACCGGACAAAACGTAGGCGTTGGTTATTTGGTTACTTGGTGAAAATTTGAATTTATAATTTTATTTTTAATTCACAAATTTCAGAAAACACAAGGCAAAACGAATTTCGGTTGCAGAAACAAAGACAAGGCGAATTTCTGTTATAGAAACGAAGGCAAAGCGTATTTCTATTAATGGAAAAAAGGCAATTCGTCGGTCAGTACCGTTAAGAGTCTTGAGGAACAACGAAGATCTTCCAACTGCCAATGGCATAAATCGAAAGATAAATACCGGTAGCTTGACTTTAAAACCACTGCCGCAACTTCCCGAAGCAAAAATAAGGAATTTTAATCGCGTTTTACTCCCACAAAAAGTCGATAGAGTCGAGACTGCAATTGAAAAAGAAAGCAAAGATTTTGTAGCATCATTGCGCAATTCTACTGAAAAAGCGCCAAAAACGGTTGGAATTTTAACAAATATAATTGTGTCGAAATTTATCTTAAATTTGATATTTATTATTTGTTTCAGTCGAATGATCAACGACTATTGATGACTAAACCAAAACCTTTCAAACTGACTGAGTCGAAACGCGATAAAGCCAATTGTTCAGTTTTTCGCTCGCTAGCTGAACAACTTGTTACTTATCAAAAACAAACACCTATTCGTTTCAGGACTCAACGACGACGCTGTAAGGCACTAAGTGAACTTTTATTATCTTGTAATAGGTTATTTCAATTGCTCCTTTAAATTCTAGCATCAAATTTAAAACTACCTACTGGAAAAGTTGTTCCATTAAGACCAACAGTTCCGGTGACGCCTAAACTTGAAACAAAAAATCGTTCCAGACCATCAACTGCCAAAAGCAGAGAGGAAGAAGAAAGTATAGCTCTGCAAGATATTAGAAAGTATAAGATTTGAGATTTATTATAAAATATATTTATATATGTTTACCGTATATTGACTTGATTTTTATTTTAAATTTAATTTTAAGGCAGCCATTTAAACACCGACCATTTGACCCTAAACTTTTTGCAAAGCCTGTCATCAAAAAGGTGGAAGTGAAAACAACTAAGCCGAAACCATTTAATTTGACAGCTGTCAACCCAAAATTACGTCGCAGTGTGTCGATGGAGACGTTTAAAACTGAATTTCGAGCTAAACCTGTGCCAGCCGGTTTATTCGAAGCGCCAAAAGTAAGTATGAAAAATGTGTTAAAAAATGATCAACTTTTATTTTGTTTTATTTTTATTTTAGGGTCTAGGAACATTTAAAGAAATACCTTTGACCAACCCAAAATCTCCAAACTTTGCTAGAAAATCTTACGTTGAACGACGCAGGTCAACTTCAGCTGATAGACTTGTGAATGTGAGAATATTTTGGCAATTTAAACTAATTTCTTAAGTATATATTTTTGTTCCCCCTCTATAGAAAACGCAACCTAAAATAATGACATCAATATCATCTTCGAGTGGAATACCAAACATTAAATGGAACAAAAAAGCAACGCACATTGAGCCGTTTAGCTTTGATGATAAAGATAAGGAAAGATTTTCGAAAAAGGACGAAAAAATCAAAGAAATTGTCCAGCAGGAAAAGAAGGTTTATAATACGTTTAAAAACCCATTTAAAAGAACCTTTTGGCTTAATTTTTTCATATTTTAGTTGGCTGAATTTCACGCTCATCCCATGCCTGATCTAAGCGTGGTGAAGATTCCCGAGAAGCAAGTACGTCCACCAACTGAAATACTTCCTTTTAAATTTATCCGCGATAACTCCGGAGTTTCTCGCATTGAAAACTGGAAACGGGAGGTACAAAGCAGTGAAGTAAATAGCATAAGATTCATTTGTTTTCGCAAAGTAAACGTTTTTTTTTCTTTTTTAAAATCATGAGATTGAGGAAGAGTTGGAAAAGGAACGTGAAAGGACCAAGTTCAAAGCGGGACCAAACAAAGTTATTTATGTACCACCGTTTATTCCTGAAAAATCGAACAAAAAATTGACCAGTTAATACTAACATTTTAATGTATCGGGACAATAAATTAATCGTTTTTTATTCTCATTTAAAAGATGTGCGCCAGTTTGATCTGCATACGGAAATACGTTCAGCAGATCGTGGGGAATATGATATCACTTTGAAACTTAAAGAAGCACGCACCGAAATACTTCGAAAGGAACTAGAATTAAAGCAACAAAAGGAAGAAAGGCTCGCCTTGATAGAAATGAGAAAGAATGCAGTGCTAAAAGCAAATCCAGTTCGCCATTACAAAGAAGTTGCAGTTAAACCCAGCAGTGCGCCTCTAACGTTGCCAACTACGCCTAACTTTGCCTCATCTTTGAAGAAAAAATAATTAAAGCGGCTAAAATACCTACTGATGAAATTTTCTATTTGTATTTTAATGTGCATGTCTTTTAAAATATTTTACTCAATTTGTGTGGAAAATTTATACGCAATTGTAGTTTTTGCGGGCCTAAAAATTGTACAGTGTACTCTGTGATCCACCCACAGTACACTATATATAACACCAAGTAAATATTTGTTTTAGTAGTTTATTTTGTCATCCATTTCATAATCCATCCACAAATCACGAAGCATCGTTTTCTTTATTTTTTTCATTGGCTACTTCCTCCTGTGACTTTAATTCCAACTTATCAAATGGTAAAAGATCGCCCCATGTGCTAGCCCGAGCGCATCTATAAACTTCCCTAAAAGAAAAAATATATATTTGAAAATCGTAGTAAAAAAGCATTCAACGGTGCACTCACGTCCCATGCTTAGATTTTGTGGAAGTTATTTCTGTTAAACGACCATCACGAGTACAAGTTCGGCATATAACATGTTTCCCACGACTTAACACTGGTCGTACGATCCTAGGCCATTCTTTTTCCGTTGTTCCTCGGTGACCTTTTCTGAATATGACGTACGAAAACCGGTGGACGGCCACGTTCACAGCATTTGTTAACCTCACTGGATTATAAGTCACTTCAAAATTACATGGGGTATTTGTGCCGTCTGATAAACGTGGGCACGGCAAATCATGTCTGCACTAAATAATTTCGCAACATTAAGCCGTATGTACTGATTATTATTCTGTATCCGTTACAACTTACCGGTGCAAAAACATATCCAATATCCTCTGAATCGTTTGATTTCTGTTGTAAATGAAGAATAAAATCCCTGGCTTCCATTATTGCTTCATAACCTGCATTATTACCATCCTCAACAAGTACCTGCCAGACAAAACAGAATTAAAACGCAGAATATAATCAATAAATAATACATTGCTAATAATAACCAAAAAATCTTCCGTTTTTAACCACAACGAATGGATAGTTTTTAATCTTGTTTCAATAGATGGCAGCTCTAATAAAGAAAACGCGCTGACCACCACGTTGAATTTTACCTGACAAAATAGAATTTAACGAGTTAAACCATTCGAAATGGATGTTTTCTGAAAATCTTTTAAATACCACATTTGAAGCCGGTAAGTACTGGCGAAAGAACACTTTTTGCAGCATCTTTTTTTTGCCTTCATTTCCATCTACAGAAACAATTTAATAAATAAGTACAGTAGTGGGCGATAGAATAATTACCTTGTAGCAGCAATTGTGCAATTTCGTTCATTTCATTTGAAATATCAACGTTGTAACATTCCCCGAGTGATTTTCCCCATAATTCATTTACAGCCCACATTGTGGTACCAAGTCCGGATCCAAAATCTAACAAAGTTTTAACTTTATAATCCGGTAATTCCTTGACTATTTCCGACAACACTCGATATAAAACTGCGTAATTAACAGCAACTCGTCCTAATAAATATAGCATTGACTTATAGGCATCATACCTAAGAGAAAAAATGTAAATTTAAATTGATATCGGCATTGTAAATGCATCGTACTCAATGTGCTTCCAATTGTAAATATCATGTCTCAACATATCGGCCAACAGATCTCTTCGTATATTAGTTTCTATTTCTCTTTCCGCTGGTGGCAAACTAGTTATATCCCCTCCTATAAAAATATAAGAATGAATAATTGTGAATTTTGTTTCTTTTAATTTTTTAAATTTACTTTCTTCGATTATGTAAGAATTAAATTCATTCGCTTTCACATCAATTTCGGTCTGTTCGACTGGCATTCTTCTTGATGTTAAATGTTGAATTAATTCTTTGGATTTATTCATTACATCCTTAGCAGAATATTCTAAAAATAACGAGGCTTTGTAATTCTGTTATTTTCTTTTTAAATTTCATTATTTTTCTAACTTTTCCACATATTTGCAAAAGCGCTTTGCAGCTTCTCAGGCATAGCCACACATTTTACATCACGGACTCCTGGATGTTTTCGAAATTTTAATTCATTACTTTTCAATTTATTTTCTAAGTTGGGATCCAATTCAGCTTTCCATTTCGTTGAAACAGCTATATGCTATGAAATAAGAAGGGGAAAAAAATAAGTGAATACTCAACTTTATTACAACAAAAGCGATTTCAACCCACTTGAGTTACTTCACTCGCAGTATGTGCCTCACAACAAGAAATAATGCCGATCTTTTTCAACTTTGCACAGTTATTTAAAACCTTTGAACATCTATAAACTACGTTCATTCCGTAAGTGTGAAAATTCATCACTCGTAAGTTCAGCGCGCCATGTGAGTAAAAAATGTTTCGCTAATATTCTCCTGGTATGACGAAAATACCTTTTATCGCCTAATAATTCCAGGTTTTCCTGTCGGGTACGATTATGAAGAAGCACTTGCGAAGACCATGCGTGATATTTAGCTTCCCCAGAGTTTATCGGAATTAATTTTAATTTTAATCAAAACGTACACAGTAATGGCGAATGAAAACCTACGTATGGTAACGTGCAAATCACCAGTGAATATTGCATTGATCAAGTATTGTGAGTTGACAGTTTTTAAAAAAATTAAAAATGATATGAAAACTAATAATAATAAATATAATAATTTTTAGGGGGAAAACGAGATGAAGAATTAATGCTGCCACTAAATGACTCCATCAGCATAACTTTGGATACTAAACAGGTAAAATGGAAATTTGTTTTTTTAATAAATACAGATTTTTTTGTCAACTTACAGATGTGTGCACGAACGACGATAGCTACAGCGAAATTTTTTACTGGTGATAGAATCTGGCTAAATCGATCGTAAGAACTTCAAGAGCATAAATTGGAACGAAAACTAACACTTTATGTTTTATGATTGGATATAAATTTTAGGGAAACAAACGTTCATAATCCTAGAATTCAAAACTGCATTAAATACGGTATTTAAATTATAAAACAATTAAATATTTTTAATAGCAAAAATTTGTTTTTCAGTCAGACAAAAGACACTAAAAGATGAAACAAAAGACGAAAAAGATTGGTATCTTCACATCTGCTCTGAAAATAACTTTCCTACAGCTGCAGGATTAGCTTCCTCAGCAGCTGGTTATGCATGCCTCGGTATAATAAACTTTTATTTACTACATACAAAGATAACTTTATATTTGAAAATATTTCAGCATTTTCTTTATCAAAATTATTTAATCTCAATATGAACGTTTCCGAAATTGCTAGACTTGGTTCTGGAAGCGCATGCCGTAGTGTACACGGTGGATTTGTACATTGGCAGAAAGGAGTGAAAGAAAATGGATCAGATTCAGTCGCGTATCAAATTGCACCCGCTTCTCATTGGCCAGACTTGAGGCTTTTAATATTGGTGGTGAATGACGAACGAAAACCCATTAGTAGCACAAACGCAATGCAATGCAGTGTTAGAACGAGCAAATTGTTAAAATACAGAGTAGAATCTGTAGTAGAAGAAAGAGTTAAAGCTATGATGGATGCGATTAAAATGAAAGATTTTGAAACATTTTCGACAATTACAATGCAAGTAAGTAAATAATACAAGTACATCTTTTTAATTCAGTGTGGTAGCAAATTTACTTCAATAAAAAGGAAAGCAATCAACTCCATGCAATTTGCTTGGACACGTGGCCTCCAATTACATATCTGAATGATGTATCGAGAAATATCATCAAACTAGTGTGTAAATTTAATGAATTAAGTGGGAAAAACAAGGTAAGATAATTTGTTATTTAAAGACAAACAGATAACTTTATTAATCTATTCATTTTTGAAGGTGGCATACACATTTGATGCTGGGCCAAATGCTTTTTTGTTTACACTCAAGTCGGATCTTCCAAGTGTACTTGGTGTAATCAGCCATTTTTTCCCGAGCGAAGATCGCAACTTCTTCCGAGGCATTCCAGTGAAGAATGACGAAATTTCATTAGATAAAAATCTTATCAGCAAAATCAAAGTTAATCCTCACAGAAATGCACTCAAATTTGTTATTCAGACACGGGTAACAGAAGCATTGAATTAATAATTTAATCGCACGAATTAAATATGATTTTACAGATAGGAAATGGACCTGAACATGTGACAAACCCTGACGACCATTTACTAGATGAACTAGGAGAGCCAAAATGAATCAAGAACACATTTCACTAGCGATATTTCTATTTTTAAACTAAAAATTTAATGCATATTTTCAGTATTAATGGAAAACTCACAATGCATTTCGCCAGTTTTCGTATTAAAACGAGATTTCGAGTTAAGACGCATTTTATCTTTATCGATTTTTGGTATTGGTGTTGGGAAAAAGTAAACTCCTTGTTTACAAAATCGATCCCAAACAACCGGCTTACCCGGCACAATTTGTTCGCTAGGGCCGCAGGAAATGATTTCTTGTTCGTCCAGGTGCCACTCCACCCACAGGCCAATCGCATTGCAGATCCCGTCTCTGAAACATTTCGTTTTTACGTGTTATCCTTTACTCGTGAATCATTTTAACAATCACTTACAGAGCAAATGGAATTTCTTGGTGAGATTCATGTCTTTCGTGCGAATGAATCTTTTTGGTAAAATTAAATTCTAATAAAGTCCAAGGATGGGTCACAGCAACACCAGGGTATTCCCACAACGGATGAGGTTCGATGGATTCATCACTAATCTCCGATGATTGCTAGAGAAATTGAACAAAAATTAATAATTCTATCGTTGTGGTTGAAACAGATTTGCTTACACTTATCAATTGATCGAATGCTTCTATGTTAAATTCTTCCACAACTCCAACAGGGGCCTTGATCTTCCACAAATCTTCAAAATTTAGTCCAACGCCCTTTATTACGGCAGACTTGGGCAGAATTTTTACGTCGTCAGACAGGAATAAATTGTAGATGGAGCGCAAGTACCAAAAGCGAAGGTTGTCCCATGGTAACACACTATTTAAAAAGTAGGGTTCTCCAATCAGAACATCAACCTGCAACAAATGAATATTTTCGTTAGTTCCTGAATTTCTTTTTTACTTTAACAAGATTTATTACTTTGCTGCCAAAAACGCTATTACCGAAAACATTATTTTCACAAATTGGTAACACCAAAAACTGCCCTTTGATTTTATTAGCAGCCGCTACAGACTCCAAAAGTCGACGAGACGGAAGCTCAGAATCCATTGCGAAGATTTTCTTTGCTCCTAATTTAGCTGCTATAAGTGGTAACCAACTGCCATCACTCAAACTCAAACAAATACTGTCCGATTTAATAATCTAGAGAAAAACAGAACGAGTTTTAGCAAATTGTTACCATAAAAAAATAGATAAACAAAACAAATACTCTTTCAAGTGCTTTTGTATATTTCTTGAGACGTGTAGCATCATTCATCATCCCAAACTTTGTTCTGCTGTAAGCAATGTGAGCTCCACACACGCAGACAGGACTGCGAGTTAATTCTTCATTACCCAAGTTAAACCATAAGGAATATTCGTCGTGACTACTCTGTAAAGTTAAAGTCTGGTCCTTGTCGACAGTTACAGCTTTTGGTAGAAAGTATACCGCCTGCATCCAATGATCTCGCCACTAATAAATGAAAATTTATTAAATTAAAATCTTAAACTATTTGATTAAACTGTTTTAACACGCACTTGACTTTTATCACCGTCTGGATTGGCCCATTTGGGAGCACAAGATAAAATTATTTCACCTTCAAAATCCATTTTCAGTTCCCACCAAACGAAAACAGCTTGGGCGAGTCCGCTTTTGTTTACTTTGATTTTTGTCATTTCGTTCCTTGAAATTGGAATTTGTTTCGTGAAGTCAAATCTGTACGTTAAGAAATCAATTGTTTAATTTAGATCAATGTGTGAACACTTCAGAAATATTACTGTAAAACAGGGATTGGTTCAGTAAGAAGATGGAAGTCAGAACTTGGTAATTGATTCAACTGGCAATCACAAACTGCCGAAGCTCCTGGGCAATTAGTTATATTATCCGGAAGTGAAATTGTTTTTCCACTTGATACTTGCACAGGATTTAATCGATGCCAGTTCGAGATAAACTGTGAATCCACAACTTGAGCATACACTGTAGCTCCACAAGGAATGACATAACAGTCATCCTAAAAAAAATTAAATTGAGATTAAATCAAAGAAATTGATATTTAAACACTAATAATAATAATAATAATAATTTTCTTTCTTACTTTTAACAGATTTTCATGAGCATGGTTAAATGACGGTATAGCACCTTCACCGATTAACTCGGTGTCAAATAATTCAGCCACTAAAATATTTGCTTTGTCTTGTAAATCACAATCTGAAGGAAATTAAAAAACAAAATTATATCCTCACTAACATAAAATTTAAAATATCATTTTGCTTACCTGTTCCCACTGTTAAGCCCGTAGAATGTTTAGTCACGAGTTTAATTTTATTTTTATAACCATTATTTTCCATCACTTGTTTAGCACAGTTTGCGATGGGTGTAAATGCCTATTTAACAGTCAAACAAAATTAATTTCTGTCTTTGAATTACAGAAACAAAGTCACTATATCTCAAAATACTTCACAAGCTGTAACTGAATCGGCACCACATTTGGCTGCCATCATTGATAGAAGCCCTGTACCGGTGCCTATGTCTAAAACATTGGTCTTAATGTTTTGCTTTTTGAGATGCGATATGGTTTTCTTGAGACTTCTGTAGTACTTTTCATTCTAAAATTGTTATTTGAACAAATCTTTAGATGCTTGACAGATGAATTTTAAAATAAACCAATACACCGTACCCTCTCGGTATCGTGAAGCATATCTGCGTATGAAGATCTGAAAAATAAAACACATTGGTAATTTCAGAATTAAAATGAAAAGGATTTTAATGCGTAAAATTACCTGGCAATTTCTTGATGGTAATCATAATTTTCATTTTGGAGATGCCATTCTAAGTCCCCATTCAAAGGATTTAACTTTTGAGTAAAAACGCTCATTGTTCGAAAAGGTTTCACAATTTTTAAGTATTTTAGCATAAAATTCAATTACACGGTTATGGTTAAAACAAAAGACTTATTTGTTAAACGATGGTTTAAAAGCCGATCACGCTGATTCACCATTCCATGCGGTATTAACACGTGGTTGGGTTTGTTAGTTTTTTTTTTTAAATTAAAAAAAAGAAGCTATTTTTGCAGGAAAATTATTATTTTTTACTGTATTGGACTTTTTCTAAAAAAAGGAACCTGTGTAGTTTAGAACAATGAATGAACTTCACCCAATTACAAGTCAAATTGTGTTATATCTCTCAATTTCCACAATAGATGGAACTAGTGTCTAAGAAATTATTGTTTGTAAATACAGTTCCAAATGCCAAATTACTGACTATTTTACGTTGTAAGAATGTAGGAGTTTCGAATTGGCAGTTTTGAAAAAATACGTTGAAATCTGTCGATTTTGATTGCTATCATCTTTTTTATTTTTTATAATAGAAAAGTTCCTTGCAGGCTCAAGTAATAAATCAATTAAGCAATTAATAAAAATACTACGATGTCAAAACATGTACGCCAGCACTCCGTGGTCGAGTTTACTCCTCCAAGTAATATTTATCCGATGCTATTTCAAGTCAATTAAATAATTTAACTTGTTTTCAAAACTTGCAGCCAAAACTGTCAAACCAAAACAAACCACCCAACAGACAAGAGCGCTCTTTTCTGGTCCCGAAGGAATTCGACCATATCGAGGAAAAGTATTAGCTCAACGACCTATTGGAGTTACCACTACATCGCCAATCCGTACGACAATTTTTTTAAATTCCCTTTTATTTTTGTAAAATGATTTAATAATTTACCACGTCTAAAAACAGTGCGCACCGAGCTGGAAACTTCTTTCCAGGACCCTTCAACCTGCAATTGTCCTCAACGCTGTTTCCGTTGGGTAGGTGAAATAGGATGGTGGCATACAATACCAGATTGTCCTTACACTAACGAACGACTGAAACCCTTTCAATACCCAAGAAGAGAACGATAAAATAATCTTCATTAAAAAATAATTTTATTAAAAAAAAGACAAAAAACGTAATAATTTATCCAGAATTTCTCAATTTTTAATCCATGGGTAAATATATGTAAATTGTATTTGATGCCTCGGAACCTATTAAATTATTTGAAATATCCGTCGACGTCACAACCGTTTCTTCATTCATCGGCGAAACTTCGACAGTTTGTTCTTCGATTTGGCCGGATATTTCCGAATGGTCTTGCTCGATTGGAAAAAAAAGCTGTTCACTATTTCCATCTTCAATGGTCTGCAGAATGCGCTCAGCATCAGCAATCGCTAATCCATTTCCCGACAACTGTATCGTATAAACGGTAGGTTCCGGAGCAGGTTCCACGATCTTGCGAACACGTTTCTTTTTTTTTGGCTTTCCATTATTATTTTTGAGTCTCTCCTGTCTTGGCACATAATGAATCGGTTCGTCCGTCGTCTTAATATTATCCGTTCTATTGTACACTCCGGCTAACAAGGAAATAACGTCCGTGTCTTCGGCACTCACTAAATCCTTGTGATTCTCGAGCGTGTGAGTTTTGTACTCGGCCGCAGAATTAGTACTGTATTCGCAAAACCGACAAGGATACATCTTTTTGCCCTCGTGTTTCTTCGTTTTCAAAATGTGTTTACGAACATTTTCCTGCGTATTGCATGCATAATCGCAGTAGGGGCACTTATACGGCTTCGCACCAGTGTGAATGCGCATGTGCCGCATCAAATGCGGACTCAAATGCGCCGAGTAGGAGCAATATGGACACTTGAAAGGCCGTTCACCAGTGTGACTACGTCGATGCTTAGTTAACTGGTGCTGACTCCGTCCTCTATAACCACATTTATCGCACAAAAATGGCCGTTCGTCGTTGTGGACACGCATGTGCATCTGTAATTCGCTCGGACATCGAAAAGCTTGCGGACAATCTTTAAAAAACAACAACATTAAAACAATTTTAAGCAACAAAAAAACAACACTATTTACTTTCAATGGGACATTTGAGATCCTTGCCAAAATGCACCTTCATATGATGTTTCAACGACCACCTGCAATTACAAAGAGATTAAATAAATTTTTACGTTTTAAATCGATTTCTCTGTCTGCCCACAAAATCCTCGATCGATAGATAATTAATGCTTTCAGTCGTACATCTTAGTTAACCCTTTGATTACCCTTTTCATTCCCGTTTTATCAATTAAAAACACGTGTTTCGAACGGTGAGTAAGGGAAATTTTGATCTACCAACTTTTCCCTTAATTGGCACAGTCTTAACAGCGAGGGTTCATTTGTTCTCCTATTTAGTTTTCCACTTTCTAATTGCCATTTTCTGTTCCAAAGTGAAGACGAGAAGCAAAAAAATCTCAGATTTAAATTAATGGATTAATAATTACTCCCGTTTGCCAATCCCATCAGAATCCCAATGGCAAATCCCACTGGGTTTTTACGGAGCAAAATTATAATTAATGAACCATGAGAAGGTGGAAAATAGTGAGCGAACTAAAACTACCGTCGAAGATATTCCGCCTAACCCGTTCGTACGCCTTACCTGTCGTGATAACCAGCTCCGCACACATCACAAAGGTGAGCCCGCGGTCTATTGGTGTTGTGAGTTTCCTTGTGACGTTTCAGACGACTCGGTTTCTCGGCTGCAAATGAACACTGATCGCATTTGAACTGCTTGACTCCCGTATGACGTTTCAGGTGCATGTACAGGGTTCCTCGTTGAGCGAACGAAAGCGTGCAAACGTTACATTTGAATGGCTTCTCACCCGTGTGCGTGTTCAGGTGAGCTAGCAGCGCACTTTTTGGATACATTTTATTACAGTAAGTGCACTTGAACTTTTTAACCGTACGCAAACCCTTCTTTCTCGTCAGCGTTTTCACCTCCGCAGCTTTTGCAATCTCGTTCTCGTCCTCGGCCTCCTCCGCGACGAGTTCCTCGCACTTGTTATCATTCAAGGGGGTCACTTCAGGTTTCTCGTGCAATGCTTGATGGTACAGCAAGTGTGTTGATGAACTGCAGATGTAATGGCATTTCGAACAGCAAAGCTGGACGACTTCGTCTTGCAATTTGGGACACACGTGTTCGGACACTTCACCCAATATGCCCGTCGTAATCACTTGATCACACGCGGAACAAGTTCGTACAATTTTCATCAGTTTTGCTCGTCTCTCCTCATCCTCCTCCTCTTCTTCCTCCCCGTGAGTTAACCTGTGTTCTTGCAGCGCCGCGTCATCAGCAAATTCCTCATCGCACCAACTGCACTTGAAATTTTCTTGCTTCGTTTCAACCGTTTCCGTTTCACCGCTCGATTTGACCAATTTCTGGTGCGGCGCCGATTCCACGTGTTTCTTTAACGCGTACGCCGTCGCGAGTTTTAATTTACACACTTTGCAAAACAAATCGGTTCTCTTTTCCTTCACGATTATCGGATGCTTCTTGTCGAGCATCAAAACCAAATCCATGTGTTCGTCACCTTTGAGGTGCTCCAACATTTCTTCGTTCGAACTGCACACGTGCTCGCATTCCACGCACAAAAACGGACCGACCATCGACGACACGTTTTCTCTGTGCCCGTCGGATATCCAATGAACTAGAAAATACTCCATACTATTAAAATAATAAGAACAAATCCCACATTGGAAAGGCGAAAATTTCGTAAGCAAATCCAAATGTTTGAATATCAACTCCCATCGCTCCTCATGGTTCTCGGTCCGTTTCAGGTGCAAAGTGGTCAGCAAATGGTGCGCAAAGTTGCGCTTGCTTTGGAATGTCCTCTTGCAAGGCTCGCACGACATCCACGAAGTCTCGTCGCCTTTGCTATCCTCCTCGTCACCATTATCCTCCCTGTCCTCCTCATTATCCAAAGTCCACATTTGGTCATTAAGCAGCTTGCTTTTGCAAACTCGCCTCGAACTTTTTCTCAAACGTGCTCCGGATATTTTACTCGGACCTTCGCGTTTGCTCAGCGTCACTTTCTTCAGATGCAAAGGACTCGTTGCGTGCCTCTCGAAAGCGAATTTGGAACTTAAATTTTTCTGACACACGGCACAATTGTACGTGATTTGTTGGATTTCCTCACCACCGAACTCCGTGTTCGCCCTTTTCAAATGCGAATAACTGTTGAAATGCTTGTTATAAGCGAGTTTGGTCCCTAGATATTTATCACATACGTCGCAGTACTTTGTTTTATCAACTTCCGCTTCATCTTCGTCGTGTTTGTTACCGTCGTAATCGTGGTCGGCTTTCTCCGCACTTTGCAACGAATTCGATTTCGGCCCCTGTCCCGGTTTCCATTTCCCCCCGGTGTGGTTCTTGGGAGGATTTAAATCGTCCTCGTTTTCTTCGTGGTCGGACATCGGTTCCAACATGTATTCGTAATTCACGTTATCATCATTCCTTTCTAATTCGGTCTTGGAGAAATCCAATTCAGCAAGCGCGAGGCTCACAGCCCCCTCTCCGTTCTCCAACGGAGCATTCCTCGGCGATACGGGCGCGGCTGCTTTGGCGGGACTGTTTTTGCACTGAAGTTCGAGCATTGTCAGGAAGGCGTCTTGACGTAATTCTGACGGATCGGGCGAAGAAGCGTCTCGGGAATCCAAAAGAACGGCGGTTGTTGTTGTGGGTGGACTGGTGTCTGGCTGGGGTGTCGCACTATCCGTCGCGTCACACGTTATTTCCGATTTTGCAATGGCGTTGGCGTTACCCTTACTTAACGCGGGGCATTCTTCCTTTTTGTGTTTAATGTATTCCTCCAATCCTACGATTGTTGTGTGGCAGCGTAAACAAATGTGGGTATCCAAATCTTCCTCCGGGTCCATTTCGTCACCTGCAAAATAGATAAGAACCGTTTTAGGTTTGGTCTCTTTTCGGCACACACGCGGTAGACTCTGAGCTACGCTTTAGCGCCCTCTATACCGCTTTTGTTTCATTAAATTACATTTCTACGCCGTTTTCCTTTATTTGAATACATGAAATTATTTAAATGTATGTTTTTTTTGGCAATTTATGTTTGTTATTTCATCGATTTTTCTTCTCTTTATTGGGGTTGTTTTAAATGTTCCTCTGTACTTTAGCGCCCTCTGGTAGCAAGTTTCGCAAGCGCATTACATTTATTTTAAATGTTTGTTTTTTTTTATATAAAAAAACAACTCTTTTGCTAGAAAAATGTCTTCGATTGCGGAAAATTCAGGAACTTACTGCAACCTTTAATTTTTTTCACTATAAAAAATAAAAATAATAAAAATAAAAATAAATTACCCAGCTTTTTTAATAAAATAAAAAATTAAAACTCGAAAATGTAAAAAACTACTGGACTATCTCTAATTTTTCCCACTCAATCAAACCTGAAAACCATTTAGTTTGCAAATTTTTTCGGTTTCCGTACTCACCACCGCGCTACCATAGGCCTTTCTTCTCCCCGTTAGGCCTAGCACTTTGCCATTACTAACGTTATTATACCGCCCGTCTGAGGGTTTCTCCGTGCACACAACCACAACAGCATTAAACGACACAAAATCCTGTTATTTTCTAAACAAATATTTGGCCAGAAAGCTAAATTTAACGAAAAACACAAAAAGTTTTTGTGCCTTCGCTGTTCCCGTACGAATTCGTTGCAAACGGCCATTATCAACGCTGTTCATTTAATAAATCTACGTTAAAATTCAATAGTAATAATAATGTACCTTTGAATTGAGGAATGTTTAGTGAATTGCACTATTTTTCTATCCGAGGGATGATATTGCAGGCAAAACTGCGTTAGAACATAAATCTTCATTAATCTTTCAGGGATGGCAACACAAACGACTCAAGTGGGAGTGGTGCGCATGCGCCGCAGCGCTTATCCGGAAGTTTCCCAACGTCACCGCGGCATGGGGAAGGAACGTCATATCCTGTACTCACACTTTACTGAATGAAAGGTCACCAACGTGAAGCGCTCTGTGATCCCTCCGGTTTGGTGCGCGCTTTTTAGCGTAAAAGGCTGCCGCCCTCGAGTGAAATAGTAACTACAACGTTTCCAGCATGCCGAGGAGGAAGCAGGATCGTCCGAAACGGATGAAATGTAAGTACAAATCGAGCTGCACGTTCTGTTTTGTGTCGGGGCGCTTGGTGGCTGTGATCGGCGGCGGCACCAGCAGCTGCTCCGTCGGGCAAGTGTTTCCTGCAAGCGTCGGTTGAGGGCTGCCGATAAGACAATTAGACAATTTGTTGGCGCCTGCATCAACCGAACACATTGCAAGGCCGAATGTTTCAGCCGTGTTCACTGACAACACTCGCTTACCGTCTTTACCGCTATTATCCAATCTGTTTGGGTAATCGGTTCGACACGAGCGTCGAGACAAGCGGCTCGTATCTGCTGTTTTTTCTCATTTTCATGCAAACTGTCAATCAAATGTCACTCTAGCTTATTGCATCGGCTTGTATCGTCAATCTGAGCTAAACTGTCTATCATGATTACGACTATTTGTGAACTCTGAACAACTTTTGCACCGAAATCGGCCGGGCTAGCCCGGATGATGCGACGGGCCTCGCTCGGCGTGGCCTCGGCCTCGGTCGGTGGCTCGGCGCTCGATCCTCGGTCGGGTTGGGCGGCACAAGCCGGATTTGCGATTGTGTAAATAAGGGGCAGGAAAAAGGCTAGCAATGCGCTCGATTCGGGTTTCAAATTTATGATTGCTAACATGTTAAAGGGACTGGTCGTAAAGCAAGGCGTCTGGTTGTTTGACATGATGGGCTAGAATTCTTATCGCTCTTGTGTATGGGGGGAAAGAAAGAACGAAAGAAGACGGAGACTTGCCAATGATTTAAGACCCGTGTGTTGAGTACATAATAGCAGAACACAAGCTTAAGTTTTATACATTTTTTCTTCTCTGCAACTCACTTTTCCATAAATTACACACTCGAGTAAACAAGTGACCTCTTTGCGAAGAAACTGGCACTCTCTTTCTCCTTGTTTTTCTATGTCTAAATCTTTATAACTTCCTATAAACACTTGTCAAATCAAAGTGTAGCCAAAAAATTTCGCCCGCCAAACTTGCACACTCTCGTCAAGTAAGAAAAGAAGCAGAAAATGAGATTTTCACTCGAGGTATTTAGTAAGGTTGCGAGATTGGCAAGTGGAACGGATGCGATTTCGATGTGTCCCGTGTAAAGAGTTCGAAGTCAACTGTGAGCAGGGACAAGAGAATAAATCCAAAAATCATTTTTATCATAATCTAATAGAAAAAATTGTTTAAAAAAATTACTAAAAAAAAAAGAAAGATGTGTGTAAATTGAGTATTTTAGTTGCTGGTGCTCACAGATAGATGCCAGCGCTTGTACCGCATTGTGTAGTAAGAACAAGTTAAACGTTTTTATCGAACACTTTGAAATCCAGGCCTAAGATTGGGATTTTGGTTCGAATGGAGAAGCAAATGATCCGCAGTTTGCTCCATGTCTTCCATCGAGGTGGGTTGGGTTTTCTCTTGACGCGATGATTGACAAGCCTGTAGCCAGGAGCGTTGGATCAATACAGTGTGAGGAGTTGTGTAGAAACAACCCATTCCTGCAGAGGAAGGGAAGTTAAGCTGAGAGAAGGTCTTGAAAATCTATATTCTACATATTATGTCAGAGTTAATCTGTTTTTTTTTTCTTTTTCTAAAAACCCCTTTCGTTGTTTACGCCTTTTATCTGCATCATTCAATCATTCTATTTTTTTAAAATTTGTATTATTATTATTTTTTTTATTATTAATATTTGTTTTTAAAAAAAAAAAAAAAAAAAAAGTGGCCAGGAGGATAAGGGAATTTGTTTGGATACGTTGTTTGTTTGTTGTATGCATGTTGTGGTGAGTTGAGGAGCGAACAGATTTCGATAATCCAGCGGTCCATTGACTCGAGTTTTATGATTGAATAAATCGCCTTTTATTGGTCGATTCTGGGGACTTAAGTTTATTTGCGCACGGTGCCAGTGGAAGGAAGGGTCAGTGTAATAGCGCGCAAGTCAAATATTCCGCTATGCACACACGCTGAAAAGAGATCAAATATAAATCGTTAGATTTTCCAACATTTTTATTGTCGACTTTTGTTGCTGCACAAACAAAACTCTATTCTACAGTTTTAGATAAACCATACTTGTGTTTTTTTTTTTTTTTCTTTCTTTCCGTCTTCTATATAGTTTCTTTATTTTTATTTTTTACTTTTCGTTTTGGGGAAGAAGGAGTTTGACGATAACTGCTAATTAGGTTTCTTTCTTTGACTACAGATTAAGAGCTCAGCGATGCCTATTGATTGTTTGTTTGTAACACTTGGATTTTATTTATCGTCTTTTGTATTTGCCAGATTTTTATTTGTGCATATACGCTACGTAGCAAGCAGGGATTTTTAAAATATGTGAATTCATTTAACTCATGAGTGGATTTTATTATGTTTTGCAATTCTAACATCGGGAATTATGCAGGTGAATGTTAAAAGCTAGTGTCTGCATAATTTTCCCGTGTAATAAAAGTCAAATTTTTTAATGACATCATCTCATTGTTAACCTAAAAACTATTAAGCGATGGCGCTAAATCAAAACGATTCCACCTTCTTACAAAATTGAATGAAAAAGTTCGAAAAGTTCAAGAAAACAATTATTATTATTTTTTTTAAATATAATGATTAAATGGAAGAATTACCTTTTGCTTAACCATCAGGTCAGGATTGACCTTTGAGCAACAAAGTAATTACTGTACTGCACATTTTGTAATTATGGAATTGGAAAAAAAAAAAAAAACATTTTTTTTTTCATGCAAAAATATGAAACTATAAATTTTAATTGAAAAACGGTATTCTGACTGATTATATCCAACTCCCTTTGGGTGAAGCCACTAATTCGTCATCGTAATTATGTTTCTCCTTCTTTTGCTTGTGTAGATGTCTACTAAATGAGTGCGCGCTGTTTAATCATTCATTTGGCCTCCCTCTGTGTGGGGGACAACACAGTGTGAATGGCAAACTCGTCTTGCTGTCTTCGATTAGAGAGATCTAAAGTACATTTAACCATCATTTATTCTCTTTTATGTCAACATGCGTTTAATTCTATTAACTGTCTTTAAAGAAGATTGAAGAAAGTGAAAGAAAAAAAAAATGACGACCGATATTTTTGCTTCTCTTTTGTACTCGAAAAATCAGACGTTTAAACGCTCAGGTGTAATCGTTATAACAATTCGTTTTGTGTCAACAACAAAGGGTTAATGATTCATTAACGTCACGTGGGCGAGCAAAACCGGCTGGAAAATAATCAATTTTAACTTTTTTTTTTTTGTTTCTTAATTCATATAACTTAATGTTTACATTACCTCAAATCAGTTCCAAATCCCATCAGATTTTATGACCTTTTTTATAATTTTTTTTTTTTTACATTTCATCGCTTAAAATTAGCGATTCGCGTTTGTTTTGGGAAAAACCCAAAACAAAACATAAAATTTTATCACCGGATGTTAAGTGTGGTATACCGAATCGTTAAACCAAACAACCAAAACCAATTTCGATTTGGCATGGGATAAATCATTTTAACGAAATTCAATTGAGTTTTGGTTTATTTCCAATCTGATGTGAATATATAGTCTATATACAGTATATATATATTTCTATTAGAGTGGATTACTTGTTATCACTTAGTCCATCCATCCATCATTAAACCGACGACCCTACTGATTGATATTAAATGACACAAACATTTCCACTTACTAAAGTGTTTCTCATACGGAATTTAAAACCATTTCTCTAGATAGCTCTTTATTTCCTTAACCTTCCACTGGGGGCCATTGCTTGGATTTTTGTCATTACGCTACTTGGCGTCCGAGTTGTCCTCAGAATTCTGATGAGCGAGACTCAACATCCCCAACAAAGATGGGTGGATGTTGTTGAGAGGAATACTTAAATTTTTCTCACTGCTATTATTATTCTGTGCTCAATTAAGGTGCTTTTCCTGCACTCGGATAAGAAGCACGGAGTTTTGAGCGATAAAGGTGCAAGTAGATAGGGGGCGCTGGCCGTCTTTTGAGGGATTAAGGCGCCTAGTGGCCCAGCTCTGCGCAGAGTTTGAGACCCATGAATCAGGCTTAGAGGTGAGGGAGGTGCGCAACAGCCCCGTCCAATCAATCAATCACGCAGAGCCAAGAAGTCCAGTCAGTTCTGTCCATCTACGTGATGTTGGACTTAGATGAGACAGTTTTGCACGGCTCTCAATTGTACTTTGGCTGCTCTTTAAAAAAGGGAGCCAAGTGGAGAGGAAGAAGATGCAATAGTGGAGGGAGTGAGATGAGGCATTTATGGGGGGTTGGCGTCGACTTTGAGGGGGTATTTAGAGTTATATTGAACGATTTTTAGGGTGGGAATTTATAGGACCACATAACCACTCCCTCAGGTTCTCACCGCCACCCCCTTGGTATTAGTTGTGGGAGGGGGAAATTTTTTCATTCAACTGGGGGACGGACGTTGTAAATTGGGTCGAATTAAATTTTTTTTTTTCTTTTTCACTTTTTGATTTAGACTAGGGACATTGTTATTGTATCTTGATTATCTTTAGAGGTGGTGGGGAATTTTTTTTTTTTTTTTAGTTTAGGATTTTTTTTTTTTAATTTTTGTTATTATTTTGTTTTTTATCTTCCGCTATTGTGTTCTATGAGATTTAATGGGGATGCTGGAAGTCTTAGATGATAATTATAGATTGAGGGTTGTTTTTTTTTTTTTTTTTAAATTTATTTTTTATTTATCTTTTTAATTTCTATTTTTCCCTGCTGATTGAAAATGTTAACAGTAAACACGTCATAGGCAAGAAATATCAGGGAAGTTTTATTTGCTGCTGAAAGGTTTGATGAGGAAACAAACAATAACATCCCCCAATTAATTTTTATTTGCAGTCAATGAATGAAAATGAACATCCATTTGTCCATTTTTTTGTTTACGATAAAAATTGTAATTAAAAAGGAAAAAAAAAAAAAAAAACTGATTAAAAAAAAAGTGTGAGGGGGGTGGGGAATAAAGAAATGATTATGAACATTGTGATTTTATGTTATGTACACTGCTCTAGCTTTGATGGGCTCCTCATTTGAAAATTACTCGTGCTAAGTTCATTTGAGAAGCCTTTTCTACTTTGGGTCTAATTAAAATTTTCGGTCTAGACAAGACGCTATCCTCAGTATAACGACATTAGGCATGCTATCAATCTGCAGTGAATCGGAGCCATTTGCTTTGGGCCCTCATTATCGAGTGAGAATAGTTAGACAAACGGATAAGATGTTGATCAAACGAGAATGAACAATTCGCAGTGTAGAGGGCGGTTAGAGCGTGCGCGCGCATGGAAGGTGAAGTGGCAGTTGTTGATGAAAATCAATATGATTTTGTCAAGCGAATGTCTATAAATAAAGATTATTGACAAGTGGGGGCACAAATCAGAGACTGTGGTGACGTGAACGCGCGTTTAAGGTTCGGTTTGTGTGTGAGGTGAGACGGCAACGTGCGCTTTCGCCACCCATTTGCCTTCCCTTTCCCTTTCCGCCCCCTTCCTCTTCCCCTTCTCTTGTGTGGAGGCGACTGTAATTGGCAACTTGTCAACGGAAGTGCTTCCACACACAACTACCGCGCGTTTAATCGTATGTATATAAGCAACATCAAATGGGTGGAAAAAATAAAGATAAGCTAGCAAAAACACTAGCTTTTATTTATTTTTTTCCCTTATTTTATTTCAGTGACAGCTATAATTACGTACATTTTACTGTGAAACGATAAAATGCTTAGTATAATTGTTTTAAATGGCTTAATTGTTTTAGCTTTTGTAATACCGGGTAGAGTCACCAACAATTATTGGAAACAGCGACCTGATGGGAAAAACATAGTACACGCATTTTTTACAATGAGATTTTCCACTGGATTTAGCTTATTTATCTCTTTTTTCAAACCGGAAATTTTAATATTCCTGGGACAAATTAGGATTATAAATTTGTAGAGTTTTTTGGAATTTAAAGAAATAAAATTGTATTTTAGAAAACCTAACATTTCGACATTGACGGAACATCGTTTTTTTTCGCTTTTTCTTTTTACACTTCTGACCCTTTTCTGTCTACAGCAAGCTGAATGTAATAGCCACTTAAAGGGGCCACGAACTCTTTAAATGACATAATAATACACTTACTATTATTTTGACATTTTATCAAACACTTTGTAGCAATTAATGGTAGAATTATCTTTAAACGTATTTTGTAGGTGTTTTTTTTTTTTTTTTTAAATGCTTCCTCAACGTGTCCACTGTAGGTGGCAGTGATATGATAGGATAAAGCTTTTCATCTCAGTTTCTATCTACAATATGCCAGAAGCAGGTAGTGATCATCAAGTTGTCATGGTGATGGATGATGAGTGTCTCCGAGGCAGAAATAGCGGCCATTTGGACACGATGGTCAAGAGGATATAATTTGTATCGGGTTTAAAACACTAGTAAATATGTGGGGGTGTTATGTAATGATTGAAGAAGGGGTGGACACGTCCTAAATCTGATAAAGGTCACCGGTAAGCGGAGATAAGGCGGGTCAGAAAATGAGTTATAAAGCGAATGGAGATGTTTGTCTTTGAAGTTTATATTACCTTTTGTTTCGACTTGAGGTAGATAGTGAATCTCAGGTAATGTGAACGGGTGTGAATTTTATGAATATAGTAGGAGGGAGAGATATGATTTTTGATATTTTTCCTTTCTCTGCGAAATCAAAGGATTTTTTTCACCTTATCTCCATTGTTTATCGAGGTGAATTTAATCCGTGGGTTCCTTATTGAGACGTGAATTGGAAAAAAATAGACAAGGGCTTAGCTGTAATTCATTAAGATAAGAAATGCTGGGGTTTAATCCTCGAGTGTTTCTATCACGCTTATGGCACTTTTTTTACGAGTCGGCAGGATGTGCATGACAAAATTAATCACAGTGTGTTCATTTATTCGCCGCGAATATGTCACGTTAAAACCCCCTCTTTTACTTGACTGTGAAAAATCACCCTTCTTGGCTGCCGTGCAGGAAAACCACCCACGAGTCTCTGTTTCCCTCCCTATACTTTTCTCATTGTCAAAGTGAGGGGGAGGAGCAGGGGTTGGCGAGTACACGATGAACCTGTGTCTGGGTCACACTGTACACGCAGATGACCCCCTTCTTCGCCATCCTCCTACGACTCTTGATAAGGCACTCGACGAATTATGATACTCATTAATTACTCTATGCAGATCAGCAAGCGCAAGATGCGCTGCAAGAAGAAGGAATGATGATGAGGAAGCAGCGAGATGGAGAAGTTGCTTTTGATAATATCAAAATATGTTAAAACATTTTTTTTTGGTCTGTTATTTAAGGCTTAATTTTTAACATATTTATCACTTGTTAATTTTTACGAATTTTAATGAAATGGTTAAAGTTTTATTTGACTTTCTTTGCATTTTTTTTTTTTAAATTTAAATTTAAAAGTGTCTGGTTTGATTTAGGTTTAAATAATTTTTAAAGTGAGCGAGTTTTAAACATTAACAAAATGTGGGTAGTGGTGAGTGAGGCTTAGTTTATAAAGGGCATGAATGCAGTGCAGTGAATGCCGGAACGGCAGTTGTAGCAGAGGCCGCTCCATTCGTGAAATGGTCTTTTTATGGTGCATTATACGCGAATGGTTGTACTTCGTCTTTCGCGAGATCAGACTGCGGTAAGTTTAAAACCTCTTGCCACTCTGTCGGCAGTCACGAGAATTTGCACGGATTGAAATTCAAAGACGATGGCGTGTCTCCGAGAGAATTGACGCTTAACCCTTTTTCTCTTTCTTCCTACTTCACACTGACTTCTTCCCACTGACGGGTTTTATTTATTTCAAAAAAAAAATATAAAAAAATAAAATGGACGTTTTCCAAGGCATTGATGGAGAGTGGAAAATAAATTATCATAGTATCAGTATACGATGCCAGAATTTGATCCAAGTTGTAAAAACGTAGCCACACATCGTTTACGAGAATGTTAGTAATTTTTATTTATGCATCGAAATCATCAATTTGTGGATTTTCTTTTTTATTTATTAATTTTTTCTTTTTTCAATCCTCTGTTGTGAAGGGTAGAGTTTTGTAGTCAAGTTGTTTGGAATTAAATTTGTAATCGTGATAAATGGCCTCTTTTCTGGAAAGAAAATTAAAATTAGTACGAAGGAAATATTTCGGGATATGGAGAGGTGAGGTGACCTAGAAAACTACTCCGTACCTGTCACCGCGCATTAAATTCAAGTTGTCAACTTTACGAGAAGTTGACTTTTTTTTTGGAAACACGGAAATAAAAAGTAAAGATAAAAATACTTAAAACCATCATTCATCTTTTATGTAGCTCACCTGTCCGTTTAAAATGTATAAGTAAAGGGTTGACGGACTTTAGATGTCCTGGTGTGCGCATGACCCTTTCAAAGTTGTTTACAGCTTTTGCCTTCACATTGAATAAGTAATGGAAGGATTAGGCTGCACTTTTTTCCTCCCTTCTTCTGCTTGCTATGTGCATTGTAGCCATCAAGAGGGCTGATGTATGAAGCACATTAAAATATGGTCTGCTGACGAGAGATATATGTTGACAACTGGAGATTAATTCTCTCCTGGTCTCCTTTCTTATCTATGTCTTTGGTGCTTCACCTTCAATAAACATCAGTGGTGCAAGTTTTTGCCTAAAAAAATGCAGGAAAAAAACACTTAATTTTTTATTCCGCCTTTAATTTTTTTTTATATGCATTTTTTTGCGTCAAAAAAAGTTTAGAAAAGTGAAAAGCAAGCCTAATTATTCGAGATTTAGCCTTTTTTTCCTTGAAGTAAAAATGTTTACTTTTCGTAAGTCGATTAAATCAATTTTTTTGAACGCGTCTAGGGTCATGTTTACGTGAAGTGAAAGTAATACTTCACTTTATTTGATTGAAAGTCTAAACCAATTGTTAGTGTAAATGTAGGTCAGTTTTTCAATATTTATGTTATTTACTACCACGTGTTAATTGTCAATGCCCTTGAATTAACGGCGCGCAACAAACGGCCGTTTGAAATAAACACCGCGGCTTGTAATCGCTCAACTACAGTATTTGTTCGAAATTTAATGAAACAGAAAAATGCTAAATCCCCATTGAATTTGGTTTGTGAGAATTTCCAAAAGTGCTAAAAAGAAATTGCAATGCAAGGCCAAGAATTATGCAAATGAAATCAACAACTCATTTTGACATAAATAGCTTTGTTGTCCTTCTGGCTGTGTCTGAATTACGATTCACTCATAAATTAAGCAAATTGTGTTCTCGCTCTGTATTATAAAACGTTGCATTAGTTATAAGGAGGATTAGAATGCTGCGTTAAGCCGCGTGTCACACTAGGCTTGTTTTCTTCTTCAACTTTCCCTCTAATTATCATCCATGACGTCGTTCAACATAGCTTTTTAACGTTTAATCTTTATTAGATATCGTAAAATACAATTTCTACAATTTTCCCCGTCTTTATTGCAACTTTGTTTTAAATTTTTTTTTTTTTCTGCTTTAAAAATTTCAATTTTTTCTCTCTTTTCAGTCGTTATTAGGAGTTGGATTAATTTTTTTTTCCACCTGAATTTTTCTTAATATTTTTTTAAAGAAAAAAGTTTTAAATCCGGTTTTTAAGTGATTGATGTAAATGTTTGATGATTTGGTAGCTGTGTCAGATAAAATCATAGATTTTTCCAGCAGTTTTTTTGATTTGAAATGAAAATTGGCGAGCTTATGATTCATCTCAAAACTCGAAGCTGTATAATTAACAAGTCTGATTTAATGTTACTGCTATGAATTTTTTTCTTTCTTATTTTTTTTAATTTCATTTTATACATTTTCCCCTCTTCGTTTGCAGCTCAACCTCGTTTGAGGACAGTTGAGGTGATGTTTTTGTGTGATGGCAGGAATTTAAATTTCAAAAAGTTGTCACCCAACTTGGAATTTTAATCTTTAAATATTTATTTATTCATTTTCCCGTCTGTGTAATTTCTTCTTTTGTTTATAAATAATTATCCAGATGCGAACTGCTTGAGTGAAGTGTAATGAAAGGAAATAGCTTCTGAAAGAAGGAAAAGATAAAAAAAAAAGTTTTCAAAGTTATAATTTACTATTTGCCGCTGGTCAGAAATTTTCTCTTAATATATTTTTGGTTTTAAGCAGCATGTAAACAAGTTATTAAAATTAATATATAACTTCTAAGAGATTTTAGAGTAGTAAATGGAAAGGGGGTGATGATGAAGTTTACATTTGAAAAACAACATTCCTTGCTTGTAAATATGTGAAATTTTTTATTATAAAAAATGCATGCATGATCACTTTTACGCGGTCAGATTCTTCAGAGCTGAGAATAATTTGGGAATTATAACACCTTCTTACATATCACTTTTTTCCATCAAATTAGGTGTATTGAAATTCAAGTGCGCTGCTTAGTCAAGCTATGTCTACTGTCTGTCATGTGGGAGGAGAGTAATAAAATAGCTAACTTAGTACGAGGGAAACAGCATGGGGTCTTTGGTACCACATACTAGAGCGCCATAATCACGATTTTTTTTAAGGTGGTGCATGATGGGTGGCTATAATTTTTTTTGAATGCATTTTTATTTTATTTTATTTTTTTATTTAGTATTTTTATGACTGGAGCAATGGCTGTTTGTCATTTCGCCACTAGGGTAGAATATATTTGATTCAATCACGTTTGTTTATTTATATTTATTTTGATTTATTTTCTTTGAATGCTAACAAATGAGGTGAAATTACTATTAAATTGATGACTTTAAGAAGGAAATCCTTGTTTATCATCACGATTTATTACGTAAGAATCAAATTTTGTATTTCTGCCAATTTTATACGGACATTTATGCAGATTGACGACGCTTCAAAAATTGCAGTGTGAATGAATGAGGCCAAGGACATAAATCGTGCAATTGTTTGTTTTACCTTTGTATTAAAAAAAAAAAATTAAAATTTAATTTTCTGAATCTCATAACGCCGACCGCCTGCACCTGCCTGGACGATGGCTGCAGGGGAATTTATTTTTTTTAAATATAGATATATTATATATATGTATGTTTGTAGTGAGGTGCATGTCGAAGGGGAGGTCAGTTTACATCCGTTGACTGACTATTTTCTCACACCGTCATTATTCAGATGATGGTCAGCTGGCGGCGTAATGGTCTGCCTCCGGTCGTTTAGTATTGTATGTGTTCAGTGGTCAGTGACGATGGGGCAATAGTAATTGCTATCTGCAATGCACAACACTTCGATCAACAAATGTCATCGCGAGTCAAGTGCAAATCAGCATCTTGCTATGACCGGAAGTATCACAGATAGACACACGAGAATTTATAATGAATTTCCGTTTCCAAATGACTGTAATTTAGTGAAACGTAAACACACTCATAAACAAATCTTCTCATGTTTATATTCGCAGATTAGCTTCTGAAGCAATTTAAAATTCTCAAAAGTCATTTTCTTCCGAATTGACTCGAGGCGAGGCGAGGCCGGCCCGAGAGTCGAGACCCTGATAGGAGCGTGGTCGTGAAAAATGAGAAGTGACCATCCTCCTTCACCTGTCCTAAGGTTGCCACTGCCACTGTCACGAAGCGACGGATGCTTCATCAAGGGAGAGGGAGAGGGAGAAGCTTTGTGATAAGAGTCAAAATGGACAAAGCCATGACCAAGTATTCCTGAGGGGGTAAAAGAGGTGATACGCCCACATGGAAAAGTGCAGCCTGCTGAAACGTCTGCTTGTCTATTAATGGCCCCCAAGACATTAAACTCATTGGAGTATAAGGTGGAGAATTAGGAATTTCCGGCTTAATTGTTGCTGCTAATAGTGGCAAGATTGAGAAAAATGCGAGACAGAAAAGCCGAGTTCATCCGTGGTCACGAGGAGTCACGAATAATAGGTCGACGGTGAATCGTCCTCCCTCTTTGATCATTATAAGGTGCCTACCTGGTGTGGGCTTCTTTGCTTTACTCGCTCTGTTTACTAAACAAGTCTCATGTTTGAACTAGGGGAGGGAGACTGTCCTTTTGTCCCGACCAATGACCTCCCATAATGCGTCTGGTTTCGGGGGTGTGATAGTGAAGCGACGCCTCATCTCTACTTTTACCCACCCACCCCTCACCCCTCCCTCTCTCTTCTTTTGCAGCCCATCTGTGCAATTAACTGGCCCCCACCATAGTCCCAAGGGCTGCCTGTTCCGAAATTTGGCCTTCGCTCGCCTTTGATGTTTGCCTGACAGTGACACATAGAATCGCCTCAATAAATCAGGCATATATAAGTCTTTGCTGCCTCGGGTGTTGGCTCTTCTCACGGGGGACATCTCATAAATCAGGGGACACTGGAGGGAATGGACGACAGGGGGATAGGGAGAGTGTGTGAAGTGGAGATGGGGCATACAGTTGACTTGAATAGAGACGACATGCATCAGGCAGATGGCTATTAATTGCTCGCCAACATTAAATTATTATTATCATTTTTTTTTGTTACCCCTTTTTTTTGGTTTTGAAATTTCTTTTTGGGAAGTGGAATTTGACTGACTTATGTGTTGGCATTAGTATAAAGGGTTAAAATAAGTGGAATATACATTTTGTCTATGAGTTAAGCGACTGGCAACTCAGTGTATCCAAGTAAGGGCAGATGTTCTGGCGCCGTGCGTAATTACGTGTGTCACTTGTGATTGAGTTAGTAGACACTTAGTGTCAATGGGTGCGGTTTAGAGTTGATGGGTGTCACCAGTTTTATTTCAGTCCTAGTCCTCTTATATAACTTTTGGTTTGCTGGCACGTTGTTTGAGGACGTGTCTTAATTTGCACTTGAATAGGATGTCGAATTGCTCTACTTTAATACAAAGTGTCGTTTGCCCATTGGCGCAGTCGTATTTTCGCTACGATTAGTTTTACTATATGCTATGAATGATGCATGGCACAACAGGTGCGTGTGCGCTTTTTTTGTCGTATTGTAAATTGCAAGAGGTAATAATAAGAGTTCTCAGCCGTTTTTGTGGCAACGGAATTTAATAGTAGTATTTTATTTTTCATTTAAATATTTCGTTTTGTATAATGTAGAATGATTTTTTCCATTATAAAAATGAAACCTGTGGAAGATGCTGACATTGTACCAGGCTGTTGATTAGGTGCGTGTCTCGGTTTGGTTCTTGGTTAAATTTGATCTTGTTTGCAGGAGACTTCACAATATGAAAACAGTAAATCAGGTGACGAATAGATCGTTTCCTCGATGTGTTGGGCATTTTCCACTATGCAAGGGGAGGATGATTTTCCACGATGCACGTGAGGATTCGCATTGGTCAAACATATAAAATCACTAATGGAGATTGATTGAGTCGGAGAGCGAAGGAGAAAAATACAATAATTTCTTTAGAAAATTTTACACCTGACAATTGTTTTCTTAGAATTGTTTGTTGTAAAACCATTGTGCATTTGTGTGTGCAAAGATGAAGACGCATTTGTACATCAATAACTGAATTGGTCAATCTTTGCATTCTGTTATCGACAGCTTGTTAGCGGTATAATGACAGCTTTTGTGAATCACTCCGGTAAAAGTAGGCGTCACTCGTTCAGCTGATCTATCCAATGTGTGTGTGTGTGTGTGCATCCTCGAGGGAGGATGACCTACATTTACTGTCATGCGGTGCAACAAGATCATGACTGCGGATAGAAAACAAAACACGGACCAGTTCTCGGCTATTTCTTTGCCCTTGCGCCTCTTTTACCCTGATGGCGCTTTGATCGAGCAAAACCAGCGCGAGAGGGAGTGACCGGGAAGTGTATGTGGGAGGTGAGGGAGAGTTTAGGGTCGCGTTGAAGTCTCTCCCACCGTCCAATTTGGCGTCGCGTCGAGAGAGAAGAACACATTTGTCACCGGCCTTACAAGAGAAAAGCATTAGTTTGTAACGTAGTCTCCTATTGGGCAATCATGCCAAACATGTTGACCCTTTGCTCAGTGCACATTTGTCCGTGCTTCTAAGGATTATTTTGTGAGCAATGGGTTGTTCTTTGTGCGAATACCGAATGCGCTTTGAAAAATCGATGAGGCCAAAAAAAATTGTTATTGAATAATAAGAACAAACTAAAATTTGGTTTTGTCATTTGAGATCAAAGAGTTGTTTCTCTCTTAACTGGAAATGGAAGTGACATTGAATAACAACTAATTAATTGCCTTGGTGTTCACTCATGAGAGTTCTATTATTCTGCTCAATTGGTTTGTAACAGCACACACACACACGTACACAGACACTTACGATGGAGGTCGGATGACTGGAAGTCACTGAAATGTATGGAGATTTTTAATATCGGGTCCTCATGAAAACATCGTTTAATCATGTGTAAATGCGTCAAGCATTAACAGGTAGAATTGACCACAGAATTAATTTGGAAAAACAGCAAATCACTTGTGTCGTGAAATGAATTGAATCTAGTAGTGCAGTTACGATGATTGCTCTGGGACTATCAGAACAAGTTCCAAGCTCCATTATGCTGATTGGCTGTTAATCGTAGAATTTTCTGTGAAGTGCGCGCACGGCAATTAGTTTTTTTTTCGTGTTTCTATTAGAAAATTAATAGTTTTAATGTTCTACAGAGCCAAACAGATTTTCGGAGTTTTGATTTGGCAGTTACACAGTTATTTCGGGTCTGTTCCTCTGTTTTCTTAAATTATTACGAAAGCAACATGGCAAGCAAATGTCAACTAGTGGCAGCAAACACATTATTACAAGTATTATCCGACTACTCATGTAAAAATAAACCTCGTTAATATACCATTTTTTTGTTGTAACTAGATGAAAAAAGATCAGTGGTCACGTCAAGTGACGGCTAGCAGAGAAGGTTTGACTTTGATACGACCAGGGTATCTTTTTTTGATTGACATAAAAGCCTTGAATTAGATCTTATTTTTGATTGATGGTGGAGTGTTTCGAAGACTTCAATTTTTTTAATACATTTTTTCGGGGGGAATAAGCATTGGCATGTGTACATCTTTCATTCATAAAGCACTCGAAGTTATGCTGGGAAGCTGCCACCTTGTTGTCTTTGCTATTTAAAGATATTGGCCTCCGCTTCGTTCCCAGTCAGTCACTCAACAGAGGAGCAGCCGTCGGGACGAATTTAATACATTTAACTCATTACGCTTTGCGAAACACAATCAGCTCTTGTTTTCTCGACATCCTCGTTACAGGAACTGAAATGGGTTGACTTTGCACGTTTCCACTTGTGGACAATTACTATCAACCCCGTGACTGCAACACGCATTTTATTATTCGTTTCAATTGCGAGGTAAACAAACAAAGAATGATTTGCGATTTGCATGACAACGTGTAATCCATCCGCTCTTTTTAGTCGGATTGGAAATCCCTCCGTTCAACACTCGGATCTATGAATATTAAAAGAGATATTTTTATAAAAAGAAAGTGTTTTATTGCTCAAATTAATGGCTCGAATGTCCTCCTTACACAGCCATGAGTGATATAAGTCTGTCAGCTGGCTGTAATAGATTTCTTTTGAGGATTTGAGCTAAGAATAACATTCACCTCAGTGCTGTCCAGATGGCTTCAGTTGGCATGTAATTTGTGCAGGACTGTGAGCAGATAACATGTAATAAATAATTTCGCTTCTTCTATACTCTTCGTTAATTTTAGCAAACATGTAAATCAGTTGACTGACATTGTCAACACATAAATCAGTGACGGCTGAGCCTTCACTATAACCAAACAAGGGCCCCGCACTTGCGCACGCGCGGATATTTTCGGGGAAGGAGAATGGAGGTCATTTTTCGAAAGCTCGTAAATATTGTGATGCCGACAATCAGGCCCCAACATGATGCCTTACTTGTCTGTCACGCGCCTTACTGTTGAGGGAAAGCATTTCTAAACACCAGTTATGTTGCAATTGAGCCAAAATAAAATTTTTATTTTTTCTTTCAACATTCCAAGGACCTTTGCTAATTTTATTCTTTTACGATTTTTAAATATGGTGGAATTTTTTTATGCGTTCTTGGGGGGTGGGGGTGGGAGTGTTGGTGAATTATTTGGTTATAATGGAAGGTCGTCTTTTCGCACGAGGTCACGAATGATGGTCAGCATGTCAGAGACGTGTGTTCACTTGTCTATTGGACTCGGCCTCAATCTTGTGGCTTGTGTTGCTAGTGCGTTTGATAAGAGGAAAGAGTCTTGTTCAGGGAAGGTCGTGGATGAAGTCTGACGCGCCTGTCAAGACTAGAGTCTTCCCTCGTATGCCCCAAAGTGACGGCGCGCACTAGTTCGTTATGAAACGAATGTCACGAGCTTTCTGCTTCTGGCACTAGACGGCCACAACCCATCAGTTGGTAGCGAAGCAAGACACGCAGCATCCAATGTTCTTACATGAGATTTGGTACATTTATTTTTTTTTTAAATTGAAATTTTTGGAATGTTACAGTTGAGAGATGATTTGAATGAGTGATGCCAATCATTCAAAAAATAATAATTTATTGTTTTGTATACGGTACTCCCACTTGCGTTGTAATGCAAACGTTCATGTGCATCTGCTTAATTGTAACCCATTGAAAAGTAAATAAATATCTCGCAAGCCACTTACCGTAAATGGGTTCCGTGTGTGAGAGTGGCAGTTTGCTGTTTCCTGATTTTTTTTTTTTTTTTTTTTTTGTTATCACGGTGAATTTTTTCTTCCTACATTTGAACACAAATTACTTTTCATTTTTTTTTTTATTCTTCTCAATTATAAATTTTAATTTTAATTTGTTTTACATTATGGAGGTAGAAATTAAGACATTTCCCAAATCAAACCATCAAAAAATATTTAATTTTTTTTTTTTTTTTTTTTTTTAAATTTTTTTTTTTTTTAAATATCAAATTCAAACCAGATCCGTATTTTATTACACCTCTCATTTTTCTCATAAAAATTTCCCTCTCCCACATTCTCATCCCATCGTCTTTTTCTTCCCATTTGAGATGGGTGATCCATTAACTGAGCAGCGTAAACCCAATTAAACCTCCCACTGTTTGCTTTTAAAGCTAAAACCAGGGTTTCCAATTAATTAAAAACGGTGAAGCACCTTTTACCTTTTTTTCCCCTCTTCAACCACCCTCCACTTCTCACACTCACATAGTCATAGGGGACGGGGGCGTGCCTATTGATTCGCCATATTTGTAGAAAAAGTGCCCTCCTTTTACTGAGTCTGTGGGGTAATTAACACGCCTATAATTGAGGCATAATGATGTGTAATGCCTCTTAAGTGTCCTCCTCCTTACCCCAACCCGAACAAAGAACGCTCGAGCCCGCCCTCTATTTCGCCGTTCCCCTTTTCTCTCCGTAATGACGAAGCTTTACCACAGTGGAACCCGTTATTTCTCTTGGGTTGTAAAAGTTTTTACGACTGAAATCAGTGGAGCTTACTCTACAACCTTCAAACTCCCTCTCTCTAACTCGCTCAGTGACAATGTTTAGAGAATGTTACTTCAATAAAGACTATATAATTTCGTACTTGTATTTTGTTACATTTCTAAATAAATATACACACATATCTATAATTTTTAACTAAAATCGAAATATTTATAGAAATATGAAATTAAAATTCTACAAACGTCTTCATGTTGATGTTATTGCGTACTCGATTACGAGATGAGTGTGTTTTTATGTATCCGAAATGTGTTTTAAAACATCATGTCGGTTTTAAAATTTTTTTATTGGATATAAAAGGACATCTTTTTAAAAACTCACGAGATTTTAAGTAATACTTGTGTAGGAAAATGACTCGAATCGATTCGAATACAAGTTGGGCGATACAGGACGCCTAATCATGTTGAATAAACATTAAAAATGACTGTTCACGATTGTACTTTTTGCCCGCTTTGCTTGGCCGATTTTGGTCGATATTTCCATTCTGACTTTGCTTCCATCGTTGTTTAATTGAATTTCACTGCTTCTATGACAGAATTAAAAGACTTGTACATAGGAAGGGGAAAAAATGGCAACTATTAATTGACAATTACTTGAAATTGGTGCAAATCAAATTGGAGCGAAACATTTCAGGTAAAATTTGCCTTTAATTTGGCGAGTTAACTTTTTAAATCTTTTATTCAAAACGTGAAATAAAATCAAGAAATAATATTATTCATGAAGGGAGCATAAGTGTAAGCGAGGTTGCGGAAAGGGTGGTTGGGTACAAGCACTCGACTTTACTTCGTTCGCTTGGTTCCTTTCGTTCGACGTGACGCGCGCGCGCGTGTATGCGGTATGAGCGGCCTGTTAACTTTGTGTCAGCGGCAAAATGCGGGAAGGGGGATGGAAACGATGAGGGGGGGTTTCTTTTCGGAGACAGCGTCAGGTGCACTTGTCGGTGATGTCACTCACCCACATGAGCCCAATAACCGCGCTATTTGGACTTCTATCTCTCTCCAATCCATCCCCCTGTCTATCCTTTGTCACAGACTGCTGTTTGTGCTAATGGAAAGCTTTGATCTCTCGCAGACTAACTCTGCGACAGAGAATTAGATTTTGATCAAGTATTTATTAAAAATCCTATCAAATCGGGCGTAATCTGCAATACCCGGTTGACGTTCTGTTGCGTTTGAAATAAACCAATATTTGCTTTTATCGTACAATAGTACGAGTATAGAAGGAAAATGTTTTATTCATTTTATTTGCTGCGTTTTTTCTCACACTTGTAGTGAATATTGCGTGATTAACTACAATTAGACCGACGGGAATTCCTCATTTAAAACACTAGTTTTTCGTCTCTTTTGAATAACTAATGAGATTGTTCATTATTTATCTGGAAATTCAACAACCTAACACTAAATCCTTGTTATTGCTTACACATAGACGAAAATATATTCTCGATAAAATTTAATGCTGCATAATAAAGTTTGCGTGCATTTTTTTTCTTTCTTTGCTCGAACTTGATTAGAATTGTTAAATTTTGGTTTCGAGATTAAATAAATAAACAAGCAATCAAAATCTGAATAGATTATTTACCAAGTTATTCAAAATGGCGGACGTAACCTCTCAACTGAAATGATTTAATGGCTAAGATTAGTATTTTAGTGGCATGAAAGATAAATAGAAGGTTGGAAAACAACATAAAACTCGAGGTTTATAATAAACATTCACAAAATTTTCGATGTTTGAAATTGCGATGTTAAATATTTTTGTTTTAAGAATTTAATATCTTAAAATAGATACAGCGAAATGAAAAACCGATAATAAAAAAACGAATGTAAACAGGAAGATGGAGAAAATGTGGGCGAATGTCGCTGATGTGATGTTAGTGATTCCCTTTGTTCTCGCAAAAATTGGCCATATTTGAGTGATATGAGAAAAAGTGATGTGTGCTAAGACGTATTATCAAGTCGGCAATGAAGCCTTGTGATGATGTGCTCTTTCCTTTAGGATCGGCACTAGATAGGAACTAATGTGCTATGAAGAGGCGAGTGAACTTGGAAGAGGAGAGGAAGAAAAATAATCGCACGTTGCTCGTATCATGTACATCGCATGTAATTGGACCAGTTCAAATACAACTTATAATTAGTCGTTTTATATCTTTTGATAAAGATTATTTTCCAAGGTTGCAGTAATTAAGTAAGAGAGTTGTTTTGCTGACTGAGGTTAGACCGAAAAAAAACGCTGCGCAACAGGTGAATCCGAAACGAAATTCAGAGGTAAGCGCTTCAAATTGAACGGAATATAGAAAACGGTCGATATTGCATTTCTCAAATTGTAACTGGTCTGGTCAAGTTACCAACATTATACTTTAGTATTGTTTTAATTATAGTTTTAGTTTTTAAAAAAATTGTGTATATCTAGTGTAAATGTGTATAAATTGTTTACTTTTAGTCATGTGGGTTTTCGCGTAAACTTTGTATCGTGCTGTAGTGACGTCATGCTGTCTCTCTTAAATGGAAGTTTATTACTCAATTACGCACTTAGTTCTGGTGTTAGCTTCGCAAACCACTAAACCAGTAGCCCCATTTAATGTGGATGAGTTAGACGTGTGCTTTCTGACTCACCTGTCCGGTTACGTCGTGTCACGTCACGTCACAAATGTAGCAGTTACAGAATGAAATTTTAATTTATATTTGGTATGAATTAGTTATGTTGGATTTTAGGGAAATGACTTTTCACATAAAATGTCCGCATTTGCCCGTTTATTGCTCATCTTTGAGTGGAGTTTTATTGCCAAATCGCTAAACACAATCAGATAAGTGAATTTAAATATTTGTTCGGCTCGAACAAAGGCGAAATTTTATGAAGTTAATTCGGAAATCTTTGCGCTCAAGTCGCTGTGCCATATTCAATTACACTTGGAAAAGTCATTAGGACATTTTTTTGGGTTGAGCAAACAAATGGTGTAATCTGAATGCAAAGGTATTTATTTAGCGCATATATCTGAAATAATTTAGCTGTTTTTATGGAAATAGCGCAGAATACTAACATTTAAGTTTAATAAATTTAATTTAATTACGGAGTCATGAACTAGAATAACCGATTTAACGTTTTTATGGGGTTAAAATGATTACTCTTAGGGAGAAAACTAGTTATTGAAGAATTAAATTTATCGTTTTGAACGGAAGGAATCAGACAGAACATTAATATTGCATTTCTGACCTACCATATGCGACAGGATGATACTAATACTGTTTTCAAACGAAGCAAAAACTCCCTCGGTTACTGTATTACTGATGGCCTCTAAACCTCCGCTCTTAATTTGAATAATTTTATATGGCGCTTTGCTGTTACGTATTGTCATTAATTTTAAAAAATGTAAAATTTGCACGTTGATATGCCAGGATATGAGTTCAACCAACGGGAGTTTATAAAACTGTGTTAATCATGCTAAAAGAAAAGAAAACAAAACTAAAGATCAAAGAGATTTTTTTTTTGCTTTTTTGCTTTTTTGAAAGAAAAAAATAATTAATTTGTACATATTAAGTTGAATGTTATCTTTTTATTGATTATTCATCTGCCGTTTTTTCATCGTTTTACCATATTGCATTAATTTTTTATGACCGTTTTAATACTTTCATTAGGGATCCATTTTGGGAGCGTTTTGTAGTCACTTAGGCTAATCCCAACTTCGTCAGTGGCTCATGTTTTTCTCATAAATAGAGGATTAGAGACCGTTTTGCCCTTGCTTTTCTTAAACTCTTCCTTGACAGTAGCAAGGGAGCTGCACTAAGTTGTTCAGCGTGAGTGTGGGTGGATGATTTGCTAATCTCTGGTGGCTTAGTGTGAGGACAGTGGAAGCATAATTAATAATATCCCCTTCCCAGGCATCGATTTGTCTTTGCGACTTATTTATCAATTTATTTATTCTTCATTCTTGATGAATCTTCGTAGCAGATAATTGCGCCTTAAAGCTACGCGGCCTCATCAACAATACACGTGTATAAAGAGATTTAGAAAGGGAAAAAAAAAACGAAAGTTATTTTAATGTATAATAAGAAAATTTGTGTGTCGTCTATAAAATATGTTTTGGCAATATTTTATTGAAACCGAAACTGACATTTATTTACCTACATTAAAAGTGCGGTATAGGAGGAGATTTTTTCGTTTTTATGACTCTTAATGTGGGTGTGTTATAACTCGTTTATGATGGATTGGCCTTGGCAGTTCTGACTTTGATGATTTATGATTGCGCTTAATCAGTTTTAGTCATGCTCGTCCAATTCATCATGACGTCATTGCGTCGAGGCGCACTTGGTGTGGGCGCCAGTCATTTTCATTGAAAACATTTTCATTCCTATAGGGTGAGTAGTTGTGTAAAAAGAGCGCCTTGTCACTTGTTTCTTATAATTTACTTCAATTGCCTAGCTAGATTTCCAAGATGGATATTTTTTTACGGTATCCCGGGAATTTTTTACAGCTCAACCATTTCACATCAGAGTTATGAGGCCCTGGAAGCTCCTACACTTTTTTTTTTTAAACTTAAAAAAAAAGTTATTATAATAGACGTTTTTCCTCTCGTCTTGCTTTAAACCAAATTTACCTGTCATTTCTTTAAGGTCAACTTGGTCAGATTCCTTTTTTAACACATGAAAAGTATTATAACATGTGTTTTATTCCTTCCAGTTGATCCTCTTTCTCTGGCATGAAAGAGAGAGCGAGTTAATCACGTCTTTTGATCTCTTGTGACGCGAAACATTTTTTTAAATATATATATAGAAATATATATATATACTTTTTTTTGGTTTCTCTTTTCCTGAGCTTCCTGCAAATCCTTCCTCAATCAATTCCTTTTTTTCCCTTCCCCCGTTCCAACTCCACAAGTCAGTGCAAGTCGTGGCGCACGTATGCTGTCGCTTGACGATAAAATATGTATCATGGCAAATGGGTACAAGCTACGATACGTTTCCCCATCTCCCGCCCCCTGCTTGACAGAAGCGACCCAGCGTTAGTGTCCACTGGTGAGGTATTTATGACCTAACCATCGGATTCTATCTCTCCCAAGCTCACGCGTTCCTCTCTTTCTCTCATCCTCCTTGTAAAGCGATGTATAGCCTCCGATCGGAGCGGGAAGGAAAAAAACACTTGCTAGTCAAACGTATGCCCGTTGTAAAGGAAAAGTTATAGCTACCAACCACCGTTTGGTGGCCACCGGTTAGTTATTACGTCTTGTTGTATCGGCGGCTCGGACCTCGCTAAGGCGACGTGCTGTGGCTTTTATGGCAAATGAATGGTTTCTTTAACATCTCGTTGCAGAGAGGGGATGCTAGTGCATCGACGGAAGTGTTGGACGTTGGGTCGAAGAGCCGATTGGATATGGGAATTCGGGTGTTAAAGGGTTGAGTGAGTTTTGGTATAATGGGGGCAGGTGAAGGCGGTTATGACCCGGTCAAGAAAAATACCCCCCACTCGGGCTGCCATGGCAAATTTTGATGGAATGCCTCTGAAACGGCTCCGTTACATGCGGGTGGAGGTGGGTGGTTTAAAGCTATGTGCTGGCGAGATAAAAACAGGAAACGTGTCCAACGTATCACTATTTTCTAGCGATGGTCGGGCGTGCGTTTCAATCAATGGTGTTCCACAAATCATGCAACAAGGGATTGCTCTCTCTTGACCAATTGCACCATATAATGCAACCCGTTTAGCCAACCTGAAGAAAAGCTTGTGCTACTATTGACTGCCCACAGCACATGCTTCATAGAGCGAAAAACTTACTGCATAATTTTAGAATTTTTATTTTCTTTTTCTTTTCGAATCGAGTAAAGGATTTTTTTATGGGGTTAAGGTATAATTTATGTATTTATGTATTTATTGATTTTTATTTTTCTTGTAGGGTGGGCTGGTGGTCAATGTTTTTAAATTTATTTATTTATTTATTTATTTATTTATTTATTATTATTATTTTTAGTATTATTGGCAATTATTTTTATTTTTGTTTAAGCAAGGTAAATGGTATTTGTTGGTAAATACATTTTTTTATACAAATAATTTCCAATTCCAAACAAGTATGATTCCACCTTATTCAGCAAACAAGAACTGGAAATATTTGTCGATATTCAGCCCCGTTTCTGTGTAGACTGTCTGCTGGTTTTGACGGCTTGAATGACGAAGGTTTGGAAAACAGAATAAGATACATTTAAAACTTTTTTTCTTCCTGAAAATTGGAAGAAGAAAAAACTAATATGTAATAAAATAAAAACAAACATAATAAAATAACATGAAACGTAGAATAAATAGGGGGGGGGGGGAATGTAAAGAATGTATATTATACATACATAAACTAGAGAAGCAAATAGCATGATTTAAAAACAGGAAATTATGGAGAAAAAATTAAATTGATTTTTATAATTTTTAAATTAAAAAGGATACAAACTGGGCGTTATATCGCGTATGAATAAAATATAAGTGTCTTAAGGCTTGAAATATATTGCATTCAAATATAACGATCGAGTGAACATATGAGTAATAACATATATTCATAAAATATTTAGTAAATAAAAAAAAAGTTGAATTTACAAAGTGCGCTTGTAAGGACTTAAAATTTATAATTTTCACATGTTTTTCTAAAAGCCAACTTGTTTGTAAGTTGTCATAGTGATTAGTGATTACATAAAAGTTGACGCGCAACAGAAATAACAGCATGTCAAGGGCGTCCGCACACGGTACACGAGATAAGTATCAATAAAGTGGCCACTTTTAAATTTCCTTTCATTGGTCGGGACTTCTGGGAGGAAGATGACATCATCTGAACGCGTGATGGCAATAAAGATCTCGGGGTCCTGACAAAGATCCCTGTTCATTTGCACAAGAAGTTATCTTGTTATTCCGTAACTTTGTTTCCTTTCATTTGTGAGAGGCGAGGGTGGAGCAGATTCCCCGTCTCGAAGTTCTTCAATTACTTTGGGTTCCCTGCTGGTGGTCAAGCAGGGTCGCCAGCGAGAAGCATCAAAGAAGCCTGTGATTTTTAACGTAGATTTATCGTTATCCAGGACAGTTTGGGGTTGGCCGTGAAGAATATCCCGTCCGACTGACGGCGAGCCCATTGCTTTTGAAATATAGTGGGGAAAAAACGAGCCGCCATATTTATTGAGACGAATGACTTACAAGACGCGACATAGAAAGTGCCCGCACTAGAGGAAAGATTCCATCAGCTTCCGCTAGAGTGGTCTCCTATTGCTCTTTTCACATCTAAACGTGTTCTGGAGATGCTTGTATTGCAAAATTATCAAATTCTGTCCAATCTATCTAATTTATTACACACATTTATTTCGCCTTGAATAATTCTTCATACTTGAACATTGTTTCAACTGTGTCCTCATTTCCTTTCCGTGTTAACCAACACGATAACGGATAAACTGAATGTAAAATTAAAAACATTAAAAAAAAAATTTAAAAAAAAAACAACACTCGACAAAACTTAATTCTAATTTATAACTAAGGGTCGATTATGAAGAAAACGGGGCCGGGAAAAGGAGGGTGAAGGGGTTTGACTCAAGAAGAAAAAAAAATTAATCAAATTGCATCCAAGCATATAAAGTAAATTAGGGCATAATTCATTTCTTACTTCTCTCATTGCGTGATGAGACATGTTGAATATCCAGCAGGTCAATCGTTTGGACCTCGGAAGGAGGGGAAGGAAGTGAGGCATATACATAGAGTAGAGTATGAAGTAAAAAAAAAATTGGTTGGAAAAAAAAAGTGGGAGTATAGAGATCCCGCCAAGACAAATGGCGCGATTTAATGGTAGCCATCTGGTCGCCTAGGCAGCAGCAGCATCTCTGTTGTGTGTGGATATAAGCTTCGTAATAATTCATATCTTCCCTATCAGTCGTATGAATCATACACACTTGCATCTGTCGCGCACTGAGGATTTCATGACTATTATATACACAACATATAAAAACATTGTCTTCAACGCTGATAAGTTTGCGTCGTCTGCACTGTTTCTGTCCTTCGGCTTGTTTGAATGTTTTTTTTTTTCTTTCTTCTGTTTTTCCTTTCTTATTGGATTGTCAAATAGGGTTTGGAAATTAATTCATCTGCGGGTATTCGTCGTGTACGTTCTATGAGGGGTTTTAGTGCCTTGTTTTAGTGTCTGTACAAAGTTGAACATGTAGCGACCATAAAGAATGGCGCAGGCGCTTTGTTGGTCTGGATATGAGTTTCTCTAATTGGATCAAGGCAGGAGAAAATAGTGGTCATTCACAATGGGATTAAGTTTCTTTTTTCTTCCCTTCTTTCTTTCGTGTTATTTCATTCAGAGGGATGGGAGGGCAAAGTAAAGCAAAAGTAATTTTTCAAACTCGGAAAAATTGTTTGACTAACTTGTGCCTCCTTGTCTTAATTCATGGTAAACAAAAAATAGAATTCTTTTTGTTTCTTTTTCTTATTTATTTATTTATTTATTTATTTATTTAAAAGAAAAAAATTTTAGTTGAAGGATCGTGAGATTTGTGTATATTTATTCTGCAGTTTTCTTCTCTGATATGAAATAATAGGCCACCTCATTTGAAGAGAGCACTCAGTTTATGTCTTTATCAAGGTTGCTTCAGGTTAAGGTCAACATGTAATGACTTTATTTTCTTTTAAAAAAAAGTGCAAGTCATGGCTAGGACATCACCCACTATATACGTATCACAGTAGAGTAGAATAAAAAGGTCACGACGATACTTTTACAACCTAATGATTAATTCCATAATTAAAAAAAGTAAAATCCAACTTGTTTGTCAAAGTCTTGCGACTTGTGCTGGGAGCCGATTTAGTCTAAGTACAAGGGATAAATGCAATCTAAGATTTTCAGTTTGTGGCTGCAGGTACATCTCCAGTTCCCCTCTATCCTTCCTTTCCCCTCGTTTGGTAATAATGGTCATAAAAACTGCTGCAAATAAAGTTGCCACAAGAGTAAACAGACGATTCGTATGCGTGCCTCATCCTCATTCCAGATGGATTGGTGGTGGTGGAAAAGAAGAAGGGGGATGGGTGGGAAACGCACACCCCAGCCATCCGTTGAGGTAAAATCCTTAGCTTTTACGGGATCCTCCCTCATAATCTGCAGAAACAGCTACCGCTTGGTTTGATCAATAAGGAGGAGACGAGAGTGAGTCATTGGGCCTCGCACTTGGAGAGTGAGCATAGTGCTGTGTTGTTGACGATAAAATAAATATGTGAGAAATTAACACCGAGTCAATATGACACGAAGGGTTGACATATATGAAACAAATTTAATTTCCTCTGATGAAGTGTGTGTTTTATTAATAACTTTTTATTTTCGACTTGGCCTATTTTTTGAAAAATATGTTTATACTGTACTTCTTGTTGATATATTATTGATTTTAAGTGACAATACAGTTAAGTAAACCATTGCGATTAGAGCGCAACCTGGTGGTGAGTAAAACCGTTTACTCTCTTGACTGCATGCCCAATGGTAATGGGTGCACGTGCTTATTCTTGGATTATTTTTATTCATGGCTGATAGTCGCACGTGTGCATTGAGCACCAAAATGACTCTTCTTTTCTCTTAGAGATGGGAATAGGGCGACTCCAACGTCGTGTGATGGATAGTTGAGGGACTAGGTTACAATGGCTGTCTTTGTTGGCGCCCTCTCTGGGGGCCTTGCCTGCTGCTGCTGCTGATGGATGGATAATTAAAGCCCGCGCGGCCGAGTGGGTGTGGAGATGGTGGTCGGTTTGGCTCAGACCGACACACCGTCGTTCTAAATGGGGGTAATTGCCAGGGGTTGTCGGCACCGATTCAAGGGGACTTGGATAAGAAGGTGGGAGGATGCTTGTCTATCTTAATGTTGAACGGTTCTCTGTGTTTTTTTTTTTTTGGAGAGTTTTTTTTTTTGGTGCTTATTCGCTGAATGGAGGCATAATAGGGAGAGTTGTTTGGTGTATTGCTATGGTTTGATGCACCTGGATTTTTTTTTTTGAATGATATGTTATAGTTTAGTGAGTTTTGAGTTGTTTTGTGTTCAATGTCATTGCGTGGTTGGCGTTGTGTCGTAAAATTTTTACCTATGTCGTAAAAGTATTTCTTCTCTGATGCCAAACAGACTCAGGTGAGTGCTCGTGATAGCGTGATGCGTGGCTTTTAGGGTCATGCACCCTTTGAATTCGGTTAACACTTTAATCTGTGTAATATATTTAAAGGCAATGTTATATAGTAAGGAAGTTCGGAACACGTTTCCTGTTAAGGATAATAAATAAATTGAAAAATAATAAAAATCACTCACTGTGAAATGTGAATTTTTTTTTTTTAAATTTTAAATTTTAAATTTTTATTGCAATTTTATTTATGCATTTAAAAAAAAATGAAAAACTTTTATTTTTTATTGTTTTGTCAATTTCGATTGACCAATGGTCAAGAAATTTTTTCCAGGTGTGAAGCAGGAAACGTGGGCGTGGTGTGTGCAAATAACTTTTGATTAGTGTGGTGAACTGTAGTGAAGATCATAAATCTTTGCCTTTCACATGTATAATGATGAATTTGTGAGTAGTTGAATGGTGACCGGACAACAGATGCTAACAGGTCAGTTTGGGGAGTTTTTAAGTGAACAAAAAGTATATTGTGTAAGTTGACCAAGGTGAATTATGGTGATGTCTAGCTCGTAAAACATCCTCTAAAATCGTTTCACCTGTCGGAGGTTGGGCTTTTCTACCTATTGTGGGCAGTGGTCAATTTTTGTTACAGGATAAGAAAGAGAAAGTAAGCGTGTGAAAATATGATGAGAATTTCCTGTTTCTTCATTTCTTTTTCTATTAAAACACTGTCCTTGAAAATGATTACTAGTAATTGATTCGTATAGCCTGATTTAGAGTGGGCACCTGGAGTGAAGCCTGATGTGTTTGCTTGAGTTCTGGGCAAATAAATCATAAGCACATGTCCCGCCCAGGCCATATTTCATTAAGGGGCCAAATGCAGGAGCCGTTGCTGCTGCTTGTGGCCGACTTATCCCCAAGGGGTAATTCTTGTGTTTGTGTGGCGTTTCTTTTTCGACTCGAGGTGTGGGGAAAGATTCACGGCCGCCGTTTCTCTTTTTCCTGCATACTATGGGTGGCCGAAGACACACACACATGATTTATCCGTGGGGGGAGCGATCGCAAACGCGCCAGGGACACTTTGTAATTGCTGTTTTGGGGACATCTGGTGATAAAAAATTGAGTGTAAGTTGATCTATATGGGCTTTTGAGGCATTGTTAATGATTTCGTGCAAGTTGAAAAGCGCTTTTCACTCCGCGTAGTGTGTTTTAGCGCCAACTGGTGGTGGAATTTGGAATGGAAGCGTATCGAACCAGTTTGACTTTCCTTGTTTGCACCGAGAGATGTGGCTCGACTCATCAATCTGGTTTGGAAATGCGCATCGCCTAAATTTAGCTAGCCGGGGTCTTGCTTTGGTTTGCTTATTTATTCGTTGTCGGTTTTTGGTCATGGGAGAGATGGAGATTTAATGACTGAGCAGAAATTGAAAGCCACCTTTGTCATGTCATGTGCGTCTCAACTTTATGACAGATAGGATGCATGGAGTAGTGTTTAGTCAGCATGTTTTGCTTTTCTTTCTTTCTTTCTTTCTCTGGCTCGATAAGGCTATTTGAGTGCGTGTTTAATGCGGAGTCACGTGATGAGTAAATTCGGTCTTCGTATGTACGAGTGGGAGGAGGCAAATTGAAGGGTGGCCGGAAGAGAGACACGCTGACGGGCTAATAAGCTGTAGTTGAGGCGATCGGTGGTTTTCACCACCGTCCACGGCCCAGTAGCCATTGCAGACAAGCTGTCAACGCTTGTAGCCGCAGTGGGACGCGGCGATTATCGCGTTTAAGGGGGAAGACGGTGTCAAAGGATTGCAATTGATTTGGATATTAAATATCTGTTGGAATTTATTTAGTTTAAAAAGAAAATGTGTTGACAGGGAAAATAAAGGAGAAAACATTTGTTTTTTAAAATGTATTTTTACGGAATTTGACAGGCAACAGCCTGAGGGGCGGTGAGTATGGCATGATGTAGGCGGCCGGAAATGTAATTCCCATGAAAATGTGTTGTAGTTGCCGCGGTGACTGACAGCGGTGACCAATCACTTGGCGGCCACGCGGGGGCGCGCGCACCTCGTGAATACATGCATGACCGGCGGTCGCCGCAGGGGAACCGTGGGCCAGCGGCAAGGGCATCAGCCCTGTCAAGCACATGCCACCCGGAAAGGAGAAATCACGTGACGTGGTTTGTCGAGGACGAATCTTGTGTACAATACTGACAATGATTTAGCGGATTACAGCTAATTATCGATGATGCAATAAAAGGGTTTAATTCCTAAATCTATGCAGTGCTGATTGGTTGATTCGAAATGTGTCCTCATTCGATACTGCCGTACTGGGGGTCTCTGGAGGGGAAAGAAGATTGTTGTGTTTGGACGTCCACGATGCGATAAAGTGTTAGGATTGGGTATGTTGATAGACGCGAGTCCCAAAAGGGATCGACCTTGTGACAGATTCGTGTTCATATGCAACAGGTTAGTTGCGTAGTTACGTTGTTGTCATTTTAATGACATTAAGAATTCGAGGGGGAGTTCAGGTGTTTTGTACGAGGTCAGCAAGTGTCTCTTTTTTTTTTTTCGTTTTTCTTTTTTGGAATTTTTATATGATGTGTGAGAGAAATTTGTATTGCCTTTAATTTTATTTAAAATAGATTTTGACTTTTAAGTTGAGGGTGTGACGCATTTAGAGACTGTTGAAAGGAAAATGGAGAGCGAAGTGAAGGAAGAGAGAGAGAAAAAAAAAGGATGAAAAATCGTAGAAGAAAATGTTTTAGATTTATGGACGGAATATGTTTGTGATTGAAAGCAAAGGCTGTTGGTGTCTGTCGTCAGTCAAGTGTTTTTGGCCTTTTGCTCTTTGCATCTGGTGGTGGGAAACGTGGATAATTGGCAGCAACTCCACGCCCGGCCAAGGCCCCTTGGCTAACTCCAATGAATTTCATCAATAAATAAAATCATAAATCCATCCCACGGTGTCACATCATCAAGGACACTCACGATTTGGACGCAGTAATTACAGAGGCCCAAAGATTGCGTGCTTTCAATCATGTTGCTGGAAAGAAGGGGAAAAACTGTTTGAAAATGAATGAAGTATATAAAAAAAATTTAAAAATAATATATATATTTTATCGAAAAAAAAAAAAAGAAATAAATAAAAGTAATATTAAAAAAAACGACAGGAAAGAAGGAAATTTCTCTCCCAATTGAAGGGTTGGGTGGAAATGCCAAAAAAAATTAAACAAACTACTGCCATCCACGTTGACGACTCATAGCAAGTACAGGCAGGTGCATAAATTTTATATGTTTTAACGGTTTTGTCATTGGTGTTGTTTTGTCATTGTTTATAAAAAGAAAGAAGTAAAGTAACGAATGATGATTGTTTAAAGGGTTGATTTTAAGTTTGGTGTTTGTTGGTTGAGGTTATTGCAAAGTTTATAATGTTGAACGACTTGTGAACTGTGACACACGTGTTTTGATCCCTTGTACATATGCATTTCGCGTTGCAATTGCCTCGTATTTTAGTGGAGGTGTCGCATCTTGCACCCCCGCATCACTGAAGGTGTAGGGGGGAGGGCCAGGCGAGGGAAGGGGACGAGGGCGCGTTCGTCACTGTGAAGGAGCTCATTATGTGGATTAAGAGTCGGGTTGAACATTTGTTGAATGGATAATGATGCAGCCTCGGGATGAAGAGCAAATCCTCGCCGCTAGAGGGCGCAGATTACCTCAGGGCGACACTTTTCCTCTCCTTTCTCCAGTTTAACGGCTGTAGCTGGCGCCCATAACTGTCCCGACCACGATTATTTTAAATTGGAACAAATGGAACAATCTAGTTGTGTGTACGAGTTGGCGCCGAACCAATGAGCCTGCGACTAATTTTACAAACTAACCTAACATTGTAAAGGTGTAAAGGGAGGAGTGCTGGTGTCTACGGCCAAGGGAAAGTCCACTCGTGATGGCGATGTGATGGGCCATTATGCAATTAGTAGCGAACAACGCCAAACCAAAGTTGGCATATTAACCTGGCTAGTGGCCGAGGCCAAGGGGTCGCGCGGGGTCACGTCAACTGACTGCACCTCCCCCGTTTCAACCGTGTGGTTGATGGTGGTTGAAATGTTGTCCAATTCGCCTAACAGCTCAGGTGATTGTCTGCGTTAAGCCTACAACTCGTGTTAATAAAGCGATAATGTTGAAGGTGTCATTAAACAGCGCATAAATTGCAAATGACGTCACGATTACGGCAAATTTGCTGGCGGAGGGAGGCGGCTCGCTTAATCGAATGGGAGGAGGGAAGGCTGATCTCTCTTGGAAGAGCCCGTGTTGGAAAATGCCCATTTTTATCCACGCGTTTCGTTCGCCCTCTAGTGGTGTAATGATAGACGGAATGACAGACGGGCGTCATGATATACGAGGGAATTTTCATGGCTGGATTTTTGGTCTGGCTTACCTGGGAGGGGGTGGGGTATTCGAGTTTTGCCGCCATACGATTTATGAGTGACGGGAGCCGCTTCGGCGCTTGTGCGAATGGAAGAGGTATAATGACTGATAACACGGCAAGGGACCAGTCGTCCGAGTTTTCTTTTTTCTTTTTTTTCTTTTCTCGCCGGTTCCATTTTAATGAGAACTACGTTCCCCTCGAAATTATGGGGAGCTAATCTCATATTTTATGATTTCATGCACTAATAATGACAAGGACAGAATTCCATGGCTTGATGTATACAAAATCCACCCTCCTCGCTTTATTCTTATCGTTTCTCTCTCCCTTTTGTAAATTCCTGTCTCTCTAGTTTTCGTGTCGTACACTTAGTCTACTTGAATTTTATTTTTATTTTTATTATTTTATTTTGGTGTTATTTTTTTTTCTTCTTTCCTGTTTAAAATAACTCGTTATAATGATTATTTATTATTCTAAATTTTAATTTTTTTTTTTTTTAATGGCCCACGGGGAAAAAAATATCAGTAATTTTAATCAATTTATTCGGTTTCTCACCTGTAAATTGTTGATTAAAATTTATTTCTGTCGTTTATTTTCATAGGGGAACAATGCACTGTTTTTACAATTGAATTTGCTGTATTACAACATAATTAGGCCAAATTGCGTTAACATATACCGTACGTGGTTTCCTTGTACGCAAATACAATTCTTAAAATCATTTTTAATGGGAATAGATACTGAATTTATGGGGGGAAAAAATGAAGGTTTAATAATCAGAGAAGGAAGTTGTTAATGTCATAAACCTTTTACGGCTGTATATTTCTGAGTTATGTATGTTGTTTATTATTGATGTATTGGGCGGATTATTTATTGTCTGATTAGTTTTACAAGTGTGCACGGAAAAAGTTGTAAAACTAATTTTTCCATGTTTATTTATTTTATTTTCCCCTCTTTTTTAATTTTAAAATAACGGTCTCTGCTTAAACTGACTACTGACCCATCTCGATTGATATATGAGGCAGATTTGAGGCAAAGTTATCCTTACGTCTAAATTCCCCAGCTGTGACTCATAACGAAAATCATCATAGCGCAGGTGATGATAAAAATACAGTGCAGTGTCGGGGTAGGAGTTGTACAGATGGCACAAATTGAGGTCAAAATCCGCGGGTTTCAATATAGTAGAGACATTGATCATTTTTTTGCGTAAATTAAAAAGTTTAAAAAAAAAAAAAACTTAAAAATTTTTGGAAAGAGGAGTGGTGTGTAATTAAGTGTTGAGTTGAGAAGGATTTTTTTCTTCTACTTATTCTTTTTTTTTTTTTTTTTTTTTTGGTGGGAGATGAACTATTTAATTTCTTAGGCAAAATGTTAAGCAATTATTTTATTTGGGCATTGAATTGAGTGAGGAAAAAAAAAAAAAAAAAAAAAAACAGGTTTAAAAATGTAGGTATGAGTGTGTTTTTTAATGACTTTCTCTCAAATGCGTTGGATTTTCATATTAAAAGTTGTTTTTTTCCTGGACTAGGAAAAAATTATACTTTATTTGGTTGAGGAGGAAATTAAAAGAAAAATAAGCACATATATTAGTAATATAAAAGGAGAAAAAAAAATGTACATCATTTGCATTAAAATGAAACTAAACTTTTCCTACTAGGCGTGGCTAGGAAACAAAACAAGGGTTTGGTGAAAAGAAAAGTGCAAACTTTTGATAAGACAACACCTTGAGCAGATTAAATGCAAAAGAGTTAGCGGTGGAATTAAAATGTAAAATTTAAAAAAAATAATTCAAGGCTATTTTATTAATAAGCAAGAAACTTCCTTAATTCATTTTTCTCTCGTGTGATTTTTATTCATATTGACATGTATTATTATTGCGTGTTCGTATTTTAATCAACACTAATAATAATTTTCTTTTGTTTTTTTTTCCTTAGGTAAGTAACCCTGGCTTAACTGCTATGTTATCTAATTGTTTGGACGTGAGAACATGCGTTTTGTTGATGACCTGCGATGTAAGTGAAAATCCCCTCTTGGTAATTTCTTACATCACTGAGATTCCAAAGTTGCACGTGGAGATAACAAATGGAGATTCCACGGATTCAGATTTAATATTGAGGAGGATGTGGTGGCTCCTTTGAGTTGCTTGTCTCTTCTCTTCTCATCTGTTTGTGATGTGTGATTGCCCATGAGTCACTCTACTGCAGGTACGGATGTTGATGTTGCTATGACAACCGCTAGATGATGATGGGTAGGGAAGAAATGGCAGTAGTAAATGGGTTCAGTTTTTTTTTGTGTGTTTGGAGGTGTAGGTAAAGGAAACGACAATATTAGACACGTGATTTAGCTTCGAGGTGGGGAAGTTGGTTTTGAAGGCTATGAAAGGTGCTAAGTTATTCAAAAAAAAAATAAGTGTCCAATTAATGGGGTGATTATATTTTTAATTTTTAATTTAAAAAAAAAATATTTATATATTTTTTGTATTAGTTATTAAAGAAAAATAACATTGAAATTTATCTTTAGAAAAAATGATTACTAAACTTTTGGAAAATTAATCAGGGAACTACATGGACTGAAAATTGCCAACGTTAAGGTTTTTGCCATGATACTTGCAAAGATTTCTATTTTATGTAAAGAAAAAATATAAACTTTAGTAAAACTTACGTTCCAATTATTTCTCCAAAAAATTAATTTTATTATGTTGTAAATTTTATGAAAGATGAAGGAAATTGCTCGTAAATAACAGAATTGACAACCATTAAATCTTAATACGGCCGAAAATAATTTTTTTGTGTGATAATGAACAATTTCCATAAATGTGTGCAACGATCGTTAGAAAAAATATCCTCGCAGGTGTCCTTCTTACAGGTCAAGTAATTAAATGTCATCAACGCTACTAGAGTTACGTTCTAGGTAATTTCGGAGGTTCACTTACTTTAAGCAAAAAAACAAAAACAAAAACCACTATTTTATCAAACTATGATTTGAATCTATTTAGTGCTTTGATGATGCAATTATTTTTTTTAGGAGAAAATTTTAAATGTAAGAGTAAGATTGAATCGGAATGCTAATATGTTACTAAACGTAGCAAAGACAATTTGATTGCTAAGTAGTCAGTTTTTATTGAGTCACGCTTCTGAAATCCGAAGGTCCATGATCTTTGATAATCTACTTGAAACAAGTTCACCATTTTTGAAGGAAAAAAAAAATCCGTCATGTTTTTTACTGTGAAATTTAAGAGGGGGGAAATGTTAGTAAACGCCTTAAGGAAAACAAAACAAAAGTTGGAATATTGATTCATAAATTTGTCATAATACTTTTTCATCGGGGTTGGGCCTTTTTCTTTTTTCAAAATGGTAATTATTATTTGTGTAATGAGATTTTGATACACTCTCATTTTAACGAAATCAATTAGGATAGCAATTACATAGCGATAGATGATGAATAATAATTATCTTGCACTGTATCAAACTTTTATAATAATAAAGTGACAAACATTTTTTTTATGCGCTGTAAAAATTCGCAAACAGTCGAAAGTCAACTTAAGTTTTTTTTATTTTTATTATGATTCCAGTAATCAACCTTGGGTACACTTGATGGGTTATAAATAGTAGTAATTTATTATAAATATAAATTCCTAGAAATGGGACATCTGTCTTGTATACATGTCAAAAAAAAAATTAGGTGTGTGATAAACCCAAGTTGATTCACACATGAATCCAAAATAAATTCATTTTATATGAAAAAAAAATTTCTAAATTTTTTTTTGTTACACTTTCTAACTGTAATTCGTCTTGTGGTCGTCTCTTTTTTTCTGTATACCAGAAAATCAGCTTGGATTGTGATAAACTTTGACTATATTTCTCCCCATCTTGTCTTTATGTATGACACATGGGTTTTTTTGAAGGTTGTTGCTGAAGATGCGGAAACCTTGTGTGTGCTGGCATGATAGATTCGAGGCGTGTTGGAAGGAAGCTGTGCATCTTTCTCGGGACAGAAAGAGCCTCGTTTTTGCCTGAGCGCCGACAGGTTTAAGCGACCAGTTGTGTGTCACCACTATGTCACAATGACGCATGGGCTCCTAGTCAACTGTTTCCAATGACGTATGATGCTGGGAGGTGATTTAACACGTAGTAATGTTCCCAGTTACTTATGGGGATTTTTCCCCACATCCTCCCACTCATCCGGTAAGATGTTCCTCTGAGGAAAAAGCAGAGAAATAGACTTTAAAAAATGGCATGGAAAAGCAAAAGTGAGCGCTTTGAGTGAAAAGTCTTTGTGCTTGTCATTACTCAAAGTAACCGTGTTTTCAGATAAGGGCACCTGAGGAAGATAAAATTATGTCAACGGTGTTATTTCCGTCTTCAAGTACCATCCATTACAGGGGTTTGTGTTGGTACGCGGGATTTTTATTTTTATTTTTCTACGGGTATTTTAAATTAAAATGATAATTATTTTGCATTGTAGAAGTTACAAGTTCTAAGCTTATAGTGTTTTCTTAAAAAGTTTGCATGGAATCAGTGTAAGACAGGACAATTACACGAGCAAACAAAAGCCAAGAGAATAGCATTCGGTTAACAAGCATTTCCAAGAAAGAAAACTAAAAATATGATACCGGTACTTAGCATTGCAATGATAATAAAAGCAGCGACTATTGTCTTCGCTCGTAGTTCATCAATGCGCATAACACAACACGAATAGATGTGTTTTTTCTTTTAAGGAAATTATTAGTAGCGTATTTTAATATTTTTATTTTTATTAGAAAAGAATTTATTAAAACAATCAGTAAGGATAATTAATAATCCCAAAAAAATGTTCGTGGATCGTTTTTTTTCTATGAAAGAGGGATGTAGGGAGCGTAACATGAGCCGATGAACTTGCAGATGCTCTGATTGATCCGTCGACAAGTGGCAAGTCAAGTTACATCGGGAGATCAATGGCATTTTACAAGGAAAGGATGCAATGGAGCAAGTGAAGTGAATGCTTGGAAAAGGGGGAGTGTGGTCGGTTGGCGGAAAAGAATTTTCACCTTGTCATTCGCCAGGCATGTCGTCGTAAACGTTGTGAATTTGGTTGGTTGGTTGGTTAAAAGATTTGATGATGTAAAGTGGTTTATATTCTCTTTTAAGGGGATGTTGGGTTATAGATAAATGAAGAGCAGTGCTTTTAATCAAAGCATCATATGTCAGGACATATCTGATTTCGCGTTCTTTATCTTGTTTTGATAGTCAATTCTAGTATTAATATTTTCAAGAAGTTTTGAATTTAAAAAAAAAAAAAACAAGAAAAACAACGATATACCAATATTACCTGTATTGAACTCTGAACATACACAGATTCGGAGTTTATTTTCTCGTCTAACACGCTACCACGCACACACCCATCGCCCCTTACCTCCCTACTCTTTTCTCTCGGGTTGGGAAAAGCAACATGAATTATTTTAATGTCAATAGTCATAAATATGTCAATAGCAGAGACTGGGACCATGTGTTGGGGACAGAGGCGGACCCATGTATGGTAGATGTGTGTGTGTCACCCCTGAAAAGAAGAAAAAGTTTTGAAACCCCACCATCATTCCCATCCTCCCTTCTCCCCCTTCCTTTTGCCGTCGTCGCTCGCTTTTGAAAAGGGCCAGTCACTCACACAAGCGTAGGCAAGCTTGAACAAGCCGTGTGCTTGTGCTGCTAAGCCTGCCAGTTGCAGAAGGCTGTACATCACTGCTGTGAATAGCTCCCAAATGATGAAATAAATTCACTGTCTCAACTCGGGCTCGATAGGTGGACCTCAGCCAAGAGAGAAATAGCCGCATTCACAAAACTGGGTGGTAGAAAAGAGCTTAAGACGTGTCTTTCTTTTCTATATATATTTTTTCTTTTCTTCTTTTCATTATTTATGACATAATCGGGCCGCTTTTGTTTATATACTGGGTATCTAAATATGGGCAAGGTTCGGACGATGAAAGGAATTTTTCGTGTAATTAGTCTACGTGGTGCTGTAATAAGGTTAGGGTTGTCGATTGCATGCTAAATGTCTCATTAAAATTGTGTGTGTGGCGTCTTGTCAATGAATTGTGCCACGGTGTTTAAGAGAGGGCTAAGAATATATATGTACAAGTAGTAGGGACGCGAGGTTTGTAGGGGAGGAGAAAGAGAGAGTGGGATTGTTGGAGGGTGAGTGTAGAAAGGGGGAGAGGGGGTGATGGCGGCCATCACTCACCAGTATTGATGGTGTCAGTGGTGGGCAAGAGTGATGTATAGATGGAACGCGGTTGTATCCTCTTTTGAAAAGTCTGGCTTTTTGGGTGAGAAATTATTGCTTCCTTTAATGTTTTGAACAGCTAAAGAAAGGAAGCGATGATGGTTAGGAAATCACTCCGCACTCTAGAGAGTAAAAATAAAAAAAAAGAGTTCCTCGTTTCAAACCAAGATCCATGCGCTTGCGTTTGTTGGTGATGTCATTAATATTCAGCACACAATAAATGTGCCAGTCGTAAAACTGCTACACACAGGATTTATTCTCTCTTTCTTCTCTGGATACCAGCCAGATGGAATTGTTCTATGCATTTATATACGCAACTTTGTTGCCTTCCCCCTTTCCATTCCCCCCCCCCTTTCTTAAGTTTGAAGTTTAAAGAATTTTTTTTTTTGAGGTTTTAAAATTTATGCCTTAATTTACTTGTGATTTTTCTTCCTCTCACGATTTTTAAACAAAAAAAAAATTAAATGTTAAGGTGTCTGATTCCGCCATCTTGTATCTTCGTTTTGAATTCGCTCGACTGCTTGAATTAATTGTTCTATTACATTAACCCGATGGGCGACTGAGGGTACATAACGCACTGACATTGCTATATGCAAACTACTCTGTCAGTTATGTTTCACATTAAACACACCGATGTTGCTCCTATTTGCTTTGTCAGTTAACTATGGCCCTCTTTAAACCTCGTTACAACCAACTATGCATTCTTTCCCATACAAACACCTGCCTTAATTTCCAGAAAGGATAATGGATTTAATCTTAATTTATTGGCATTTTATTTTAAAGAGTTCATCTTGTTTTGTTTTTTCCTCCCTTCAATTTTTTTTTCTTCCTTTGAAATCGGATGTTGTTAGATAATTTACAGTAGGGTGTGGAATATGTAACAGGCACTCAGGTAGGAACGAGTTTGTGGTGTTTCATTATACAGAGGTCTTAGATGCGAGCTGCATAATTAATGTGTTCAGGACTGCTGTCAGTTTGGCTGGCGCAATGCTCTTCGCCTTAGCCTCCCGGTGACGTATGTGGAGTGACAGTCGGATGAACACAAGACTTGTGTTAAGAGGGGGAGATGGAGGGAGCATCTCTTCGTCGATAGGTGGCGTTGGTTGTTGCGGAACCATTATGCGCGCGACCCTCGTTAGCACGTCGAAAGGAGATGCTTGAGCTGGCAGATGTTGCCACTTGACAATCGTCAACCACTACCAACCACCTTTTTCCGTTGCCAGTGCCAGGTGAGTCCATACCTTAGCTTAATGGACTCAGATATTTTTTTCCTCTCTGTGACGACTCTTGTGCTACTTTTTGAATATTTTATTAAGAATTTGATGGAAATTTTTAAGCTCGTTACACAGTAAAAAAAAAAAAATAATAAATAAATAAGAAAAGAGCCTCGTGTTGACATGGTCAGACTTGACGAAACGTAACACTGATTATTTTTATTTTTATTTTATTTTTCAATTGATTCAATTGACAACACAGGAATTTGAGAAGAATTTTGCGAGTAGTGTTTTTTTTTCTCGTTGAGAATAATGTCTGAATAAACACGGTAACTCTTTGAAAATTGTGATTTTGTTTCAAGTAGTTACGTATGCAGTAGTTTATAGTGAAAGACGCAGGGGAGTCGCGCATTGAACCTCGGCTGCCAACACCACCCGGAGGAAGAGCGAGCGATGATGCGCCCGAGACCTTGTTTATTTGGCGGGGGCACCGCCGACGTTCCGCATTTTCGCGCCCACCTGCGAACGTTTCTCCGCCACAGGTGATTGACAGTCCCCGAGGAGTCGCCGTCACTCCACGGGAACGCTTTCAATCCCGAGGCCCACGTTGTCATGACAACACATCTGGTTATCGGGGAAAGTCGTCAGAATCTGCGGTAGCCGCCTAGCGGATGATTTAGTCTCGCTGTAGTAAGGATGATGCATGTGTCAATCACTGGGAAAATTTAATTTGAATTTTTATTTCTCCGTTTGCAATGCGTAAAAATCGAGTTTTAAAATCGTGCAGCGAAGGAGACTGTTTATTTGTTTTTCTTTTTCTTCTTTTTCTTTTTTTTAGTTTCTATTTTCGGCTTTAAATTTTTAATTGATGGATATATTTCTGAGAAAATTAAAATTTCTCTCGGTTAGGGCGATTCAATTTATCGCGTGTTTCTTTTACTTTTGGCAAGGCAAGCGTTCATTCAGCGTTCGTTCACTATGACTTAATGCTGCGTCTACTGCACTTGAGGAATGATGTCGGGCGTCGGAGTTAATTGTCCCGAGCTCGCTCGCCGCCATCTTCAGCGGCGCGCGCCCGCTCGTGTCAGCCGCTGCAAAGTTAATCATGTGGCGCAGACTGAGGGACGCTTCATTACAGATCTCTTGCCGAGCCGAGCGTTTCTCTTTCCTTCACTTCTCACCAAGGGTAAATAGGGCGCTTGCGCGCAGCTGCGTAGGAGGGAAGATGCAATAGTCTTCCCAGTATACGTGATTTAAGAGAGCGATTTGTGAGAGGAAACATCAGCAAGTTGGCCGTAAATTTGCATAGAATTTGAGTGCTCCTGCTTCTTTGCATCCTTTACGCAATATCCTCCCCTTCTATCTGAAAATTTAATGAGCATCAATTTATTGGGGATTAGAGAAACACATAAAACTGACCTTGTTTGATCGTTTTCAAGTTGATGTTCGATTTACCATTTTATTTCAATTTTTTTTTTTTTTTTTTTTTAAATACATTTTTATTTTTCATTTATTTATTTTTTTGTGTTGAAAGCTTTTGACAAGTTGATTTTTTTTTATATTTCTTGTCTTGGTTTGGCACAGACAGTCGTTCGGGTATGCAGATGTATAAAGACGAAGGCAATCGTAAAAGAAGCTCTTCCGTTTGCCTCGTCAGACGGGTTTCCGAATAAAATATGAGCCCTCAAAATTCAGCTCTTTGAATTTGGTTTTGGAATGAACGCTGGTGATGAATTACTTCCCATTTATTGGCATTTTTACTGATCTCCTCAGCCTTTAGGGAAAATTATACAATGTTGCATAAAATTCCGGGCAGAAAATTGCTACCATACATCAAATGGTGTCTGTGTGGGATTTTGGCCCGTAAAGAGAGATTTTTTTCCCCCTTTAATATCTTTTATTTTAGAACCAAGAAAACGAGTTTCGGGGTTCTTTAAATACACATCACTTTGAAAGATATCTCCAAACAAACCCAAACTCTTTGAACGCCAGCCAAGCTCATTTGTACGTCCACTTATTAAGTCATTTTATGATTTGCTATTTTAAAATGCTATAATTGCAACTCATTTTGTTACGAATGATGATGTTACTCGGATTATTTTGCGAGGCCTGGGGGAAATTTTCCTTTGATTAGAACACCTTTGGGCCGCCACCCCCTCCTCATGTTTCCCAACTCCTGTCAATCAAAGTGAACGTGTCGGCCTAAGGAAAGCGGCAGCCGAGCTAAGGGGTAATTGGTGTTTAGAGAAGATGGGTAATTTCTGGAGAATATAATGAGCAATTAGTCAGGCCGCGGAGGGGAAGACGGAAGAGGGGTGATGCCCCTCTAGCGAAAAATGGCAGTGATAAATGGAAAAATAGGCTCCGATTCAAAGCCCGTGTACAAAAATATATAGAAAAATCTCATCTAATTGCAACTATACGAGTCAGTTTAGCTGTGCCAAACTGCAGAGGAATTAGGTTTCCTCGATAACTTTTCAAATGAAAATGGATATTGTTTTGAATTTTTGATGCGCTTAAAATGCTTGATTTGTTTAATAGGCTTCGATACCGAATATGGATATACGCATTGTATGTGAATTGTGAACAGCGTTGCGGTGACATTCCGCTTAATCGATTATCGTCGAAAAGTGGGTTGACATCGCGTGTTACGTATAAGGAGGAAAACCCAAGTTATGTATACTCTTTGTCCCTTTTGCAAAAAGGCTTCGAGTATTGATTGGTAGGTGTCGTTTATTTACCAAAAACACCCTCGGTTTGGAATTAAGTACAAGTCCGGGGGTGGATCTGTCATTATTAGCTCAAAGGGTGTCTCTATTTTCGTATATTTTACTCTGAATGGGCAACGTTCGTGTGTACACGAAGTTTATGCATGCATTTATAACGCGCGTTTTTATATAGAATACATGCGACATATTTACTTCCAATATTTTATTATTATTATTATCTCAACACTTTTTGCTTTATTTGTGTTATTAAGGAGTTTTCTTAAATTTATTTTTGTTTGTGAGAGTTGTTTTCACAACGTTAGAAAAAAGAAGGGAAAAAAAACGTGCCGTATTTATTTGTGATTGAGTCAATTGATGGCTGATTAGGTTCTGATCTCAATTGAGCGAAGGGTTTAAAAGTGTAAAAGTGGATTCAATATTTGAGAAATGGATTTAACACACTTTTCTTCCCCTTGCCCTTTTGCCCAGCGAGTCACTTTGTGTCAAGGATCCTTCAGAGCGAGGGGTTCGCGACTGAGGTAAGTAGGTGAGGGGTGTTATCGATTGGATTCGCGATCGTGCCGAGAGATTTGCACGATTTCATTTTTTTTTCCTTCCAAATTTTTATTTTGGGACATTAATTAGACAAAAATTGGGCACAATCAACAGTTTATATAGGATAAGCTTTTCGAGTTAAATAATTGGTCTAATTAGAAGATTTAAGCACGTTTGTCGAGATCGACCGTTGTCGAGCTACAGTTGCAAAAGGTTGTCAGGTTGGTGGTGTAGGATAGGAGTTGAACGGGAAACGTCGAATGGCAATTACAGGTGTATGCCCCCTCCTCTCTCTCCATCTTTCCTCTCCCTGATGGGGACGCTCCTCCTTCTCTCGCGCGAAAATTACAATCACAATGGCCGGGCGCTCGCTCGCCTGTCAACCCGTCGTCAAGGCGATGTGACGGCCGCCGCTGCCGCTGACACCTTGTCAGCTGCGATGCTGGCATCGCTATATAAGTTTTCATCAAACTCATTGCCACCAAAAGACCCCAACGCACCAGGGCTGCGTCTTGACGGTGCGCGCGCAACTAATCAGAGCGAACGAGAGAGAGAGAGAGAAATCCACATTTGACGCAGGCAACAACAAGATGAGACGTTGTGTGTTTATACTTGATGATGACACACAAAAGGCGGTGGAAATGGTGTTTTGTGTTTGTTAAATTGTCCGCCCTCTTGTTAGAACAGGTGTGGTTCCGCGGATGGGGAAGTTCGGCGAGTGTGAATAGGGTGTTTTAAAGCCAGTTGTTTTATCAAAGGAAGGGAACGACGATAAATTATTGGGAAATAATCAACAATGCACATAATGGAGAATTAAGGGACATGTCATGAGTTCATCCCATTTTTTCCTGCTTATTTATTATTATTTTGTGGCTTCCCCTACCTAGTCGTGTCTCTATGCTCAACCGTTGTAGCGTGACCCCGTCAGCTGCCATATCATAAAACATCAAGTGGGTACATAGTGGGTCTGTCGTTGGTGGACTGCATGTAAGAATAGCATGTTCACCGCATAACCGTGTCGCCATGATGAACCCCTGCAACATCCCCTTCATTGCTAACCCCTTTGATGCAACCCAAGGTCCATTAAACGTTCATAGAGGGAAGAAGATTCAAAGAGCCCGTTTGTGTTGGAGACGAGACGGAAGAAGACACGGGGGTTGTGATCATAATTGACGGAGCGATAAACATCATGCAATATGACATTGATGGCTCAGGATGAACCTGGATCCTCTTGTTGCTCTTCCTTTCCCCCATCTTAAAAATTCCCTCCACCCTCCCGACCCTTTTGCACAGTTTAACGTAGGAACACATGTCCTTGTCATTGAAGTTACCCCCTCGAGCTCGTCTTCAATCAGTGATGGTCTTCTTGTATTGCCGAGCAACACAAGAGACTGGTCATGTTCCCACACCAGCTGCTCTAAATTATGGACAAGGATTTGGCCAGGATCCCTTAATAAATATTAGTCGAGAAAGTCGTACACGAAGGGTTGATAAAGAAGGGTGCACGACATTCATGGGAACCCTAGGTTTACTACAACCCACCTGACATGCTTAAATAGACCCCGATGACATTTTTTCTAAAATTTATTATTATTATCATATTTAAAAAGAAAAGAAAAAATTAGCCTCATAATTTATTTACTTGCTTTTTACCTTTTTGCCTTTTTCTTCATCTCAAGTAAATATATATATTTTAAAAAAGTAAATTATGATTGTACGCGTGTTTAAATTTACCTACCGAGCGCCTAGTCTTGTCAAGTAAATAACTTTTGATTATAGAGGTAATGCAGGACGAGTTCAGAGTCGATATGTTATATAGCAAGTGAAAAATAATTTTTTTGCTTGTATTTCTGCGCTGTAAACGCCTCTTCACCCTAAGTGTCGTGATGGCGTTTGATTGCTAAACGTGGCAGCTTGTCACTCAGTTGAACTGCGTTCACGCATCAGGACCTCCTTTTGCGAGCTTCTTTCACTCTTGTATACACGTTTCATGTGTATATAAATTTTTTAAATATTAAAAACAAAAAAAACAAAAAAAATTTTAAAAAGCGATAAAATTTTATTAAACTTGCAAAAATCTATGATGTCATTTGCGAGTATTCTTTTAGGATGAACAAACTTTAAAAGGAAAAGAGAGGTATTGAATTTAAACAAATAGATAAGTTTTACTTCCGGTTGTTTATTGACTCGATAAACTTTGGGGAAAAAATTAATCAACTCGTTTGTGAATGTTAAAAAGATTATTAGTCACATGATGATTAGTGTAGGCGAGACGTTGAATGACCTTGAATAGCAGATGAATGTGGGTGGTGGGTGGGGTGAATGTCGGCAGGTGATGGACAGACTGGAGGAGGAGGCCAGGAATGACACGCATCCATCATGTCGCACCTGTAATTACTGGTTGTCATGGTGATGAATGGACAGGGAAAAGAAGGCACATCTGTTCTGAGGTAGATCACGCGAGGGATCGTCTTGTCACGGTCAAGGCAGCAAAAGCGGCATCCCATCGTGGGTGACATCATGCACTCCACCCAAAGACGTCCATCACGCATCTTTGATTGGTTAGCTTGAAATTATGATTATTTTTTTTTTAAGGTTTGATCTTTATTAGTCACGAGAATGGAACTCAACCTTAAAAGTGTTTTCTTTAAAGTGTAACGATGAGGAAGAGGTAATTGCAGGCTCGATTGCGTGGAAAAGGCATTACATTATGGAGCTTCGAACTGCTTTCCATATGATACCTTCTCCCCTCTTCATTAAAGGCTCGGGCGTCCCTTATATACGTGGCGTTTCTTTTCTTTTTCCTTTTTTTCTCTCTCTCTCTTCCTCTTTTCTCTTTTCACTTCTCGTTCTCTCCCCCCTTAATGAAAGTGCTTTTCTTCCCGTCACTTGGTCCAAAACACTCGGCATCAGTGGTTTAATAGGTGCACGAGTAGGGTGAAGATTATTTATGAAAATTATGCCATTATTTATTGGACAACTCGTAATAGAAACAAGTAATTTCTATAGAACGTATACCATGATTTTTGCAGCGACTCACCTTCCACACCCTCGCTTCAACGATCCATTTGTAAGCCTGGTGTTGATTGAAGCTTTTCTTGCAACGAGGCTTGCTGTAATGGTTGCTAGGCGAGAATCCTGGATTATGACGGCAATTGTCAGCTATAGAAGAGCGTTAAGTTTTAATATATGCTGTTTTATATATGTATCATATACACATCCAAAAATATCTACATGCGAATGAATGGAAACACATTTTTAAGTCACGTGATGCATTGTAATTGAATGGTGGTAGATAAATCCTGGTACGCATGGATTAAAAAAATCACTTATTTTTTATTTCATTCTTTTTTTCATAATTAGAGCGTAACATGACAAGTTAATGAATGCGGGTGAAATGCAGGATTGGAATGTTTACAACTGAAAAAGTTATTGCATGGGCAAATGTTGGGAAACATACAGATAGGTGCGATAAACTGTTTGACTTCCCATGTTAAAAATAAACATTGAAAAATTCAATAACTTTTTTTTCCCGGTTAGTCAATTCAGTGAGTTACTGCTTGTAGTTTTTTGTGGACTATTTTTTAATCAATACTTGAAAGACATAGTATGTCAAAACTGACATTTAATTTTTTAAGTACCATTTTCAAAAGAAAGAAAAAAAAACACATATATGTATGTTGGAACATTGACCTAAGGCGGTTTGTTGTTTACTTCTGATGCAGGTGTGTTGGTTTGCTAGATGAGACGAATGCTGAGATGAGTTTTTCTGTATGATGGTTTGTCTGTCTATGGAAGAGATGAGTAGCCAACCCCCATGATTCGACTCATAAATCAGGTGAAAATTATAGCTGGGCTCCTACATTGCAGTCCGGCGTCGGCAGTTGGAAGCCGGAGGAACTCTGCTAGAGCAGGTCGTAGCCTGAGCAATAATTATACTACACGCAAGAAAGAACAAAAGAAATTCGCTGTAATTAATTCGAGCAATTGAGAATAATGATAGGTAGAATAAATCATCAAAGGGCTTGAAAAAAATTTTTTCTTCTCTTTTTTCTTTCCATAATCGTGTGTTGCTGTGGTCTTTGCTGTTAACTTTGATGACTTTATGTCATTATATTTCTTTCGAAAATTTTTTTTTGTTTAAGGCGAGATAATGTTTAAAGAGGTGTGGTTTAATTTTTAGATTTTTTGGTTTGTGACTGGAAAATTAGCTATACTTAGTCTGGTTCGGTTTTTGCGGCGATCAAAGATATTTTTAAAGTTTCTTCACCTGTTGTGGTGTATTTTTATTATTTTGGCACAAAGAAAAGAGCAGATTGGTTGGGAATGGGTGTGTTTTGAGATGATGTTCCCAGGATCATCGTACGAAATATGACGACAAATCATACAGGTTGTAGAACATAAGTTGGGAAAAAAATTGATGGTGAAATCAGATTTACTACTGTGCCTAGGGTAAGAAATGCTGTTTTAATTTTAGTTTAATATAAATTGGAATAAGTTATTAGCTTGTATTATAGAATCAAAATTTTAATTAATACTTCGTGTTGACTGAAGAAGTTGTAAAAAAAAGCAAAAATGTTTACTTATATAAGGAAAGAACAACAAGAAAAAAAGATTTTATTTTAATGTAAATAGAAACTTTTTATTTCTGTTCATAGGTGGAGTTTTATTGCGGTTAAATTTTCACTATATTTGTATTGGACAAGAAAAGTAATATTGGATATTTATTTGCCATTTTATAAATTTTATCCCTAAAAAAATCTTTCAATTTGGACCCAATACGATGATTTGGAGCAGTTGTGGCACTGTGTCTCTTTTTTAATTAAAAACTGACAACAGCCCTGGTCAATAGCAAGTCGGCACCATAATTCCCTCGTTTTGTTCGGTATTGTAGTGACCTCGTGCGACAATAAAGTGAAGCCGAATGATATTAATATTGTTGAGTGCCTTTCATTTTGTCCAATAAGTTTTCAATGAAAGATGTTTGCAGCAAACCACTCGACCGCAAAGTGGACAGATATGCAGTTGGACGGATGCTGGGGAGGCGGGGCAGTGAGTAGCCGCTGGTCCGTGTCAGGTGGGCTGTACCTTTTCTTGGCACCTTATTTGGAGGGGGCCACCTCTGATTTACGGTGCAAATTCCTATGCAAGAGAAGCTTAATGTGAGATAAATGTCTGGCCCACAACACAAGTGGCGCTTTATACCTAATATATCACACTGGTCACTCGCTTATCTTGTTGCTCGTTTAGGGGGTGGGAAAACGCGATACAAGTATTTCTCCACCAAACTGTCCCACCCTTTTGCCCTTCCCAGCGACCTGCACAAACAGCAACGGTGGTAAAAGTGAAGTGTTGGGGGGAGGAAGGGGGAGACGGTTATATTTTCTTTGCCTTTGGAATTCTTTTTAACATGCCCGCCATGACAGTTTAGAAATGGAGGTCAGGTGAATGATACAGGTGAGGAGAATCTATCAAGCTACTCACAGGTGTTGCTTGATTTTTCACATTTCAGCTCCTCCCCTTATTCACACCTTTCAAAGCCTCAAAGTTTTTATCTTTTTTTCTTACTTTTGTATGAAAAGAAATGGCTAAACTAGGATAAATGAGGAAAATTTAATTGCGTATGGAGAAAGGATATAGTGATATAGGTTTTCAAACATTATGTGAATAAATATGAATACCGGTATGAACAAAAGATAAAATCAATTTACAAATTAAGTGCAAGCAATTAAAAACAGCACTGAATCACGGTACCGCAAATGCAAATGGAAAGATGCAAGACATGTTCGAAATATTCAACATTTCATTCTAAATTTCTAAATTCGGAGATTAATTTCTACTTTGCGGAATTGTAGAAATGGAAGAAAATGTAAATTCGGAAGTAGTTTCAAAATAATTCAAAATAATTCGAAAGTTTATATACATTTTTTATTCTTTAAAACAATTGAGAGATAACTTATAAATATGATCACGCTAAAAACAAAAACGTAGGGAACTGTATTATTTCATTGTTGGTTCATTATGTTGTCACTCGACTTGGTACATCTGTTCAGTTACCACACAGGTTGTCATTTAATAATACT
>JAQIXU010000056.1:0-81077 GCA_034701245.1 Strigamia transsilvanica | reverse complement strand
TATTGAAACAGTGCCAATTGACCGCGTGGCGCTCTCAACTCACTCGTATTACATTAAATATGCAATTACGACAAAAATGCAAGAACGAGTCGAGACTGGCTGAAAGCAGCGAACGTTTACCCACGTACTGTAATCGACTTCATGTTGTCTGTCAAAGGTGCAGTAGTTTTTTCGTCAAAATCAATCGAAATAAGTGCATTTGTTGTTGCTTGGACAATTGCGTCGTCTTAAGCGGCTTGTTGCTCTCGAATGGTCCGGACTAGTGGTGTCCGTCGACCGTCGTCGGATGTCGACGCACACGAGGAAGTGTGGACGAGTGAGTGCTGCGAGTCCGGCGTATCCTTGAGTGACGTGTAAACGTCTCTCAAGGTTCCCTACGGTTACGATTATCTTATTGTGTAGTGGAGCATCGCTAAGCGGATGTCAAAGACGATTAGGAAAGAAATCACTCTACTTTAATCACGTTTATCGTGCCTAAGCCCCAAATCGACGAGATCGATCTTTTATGATTATTTTATCGAACGTAATAACTGACATTTGCACACTGGGTTCAAGGAATTGTGATAAAAATAAACTCTGTTTAAAGAGATCTGTGCCCGCCAAAATAGTTGGCATTTAAATGCGATCCGCGACGGGCGTGAAAGAGAAACAAGAAACGCGAACGCGAAACGTGAACGGAAACTTAATGGCACGGAACCCGAAATTACTCTTCTCAGTCCTTTACTCTTTTCATTTAATTTATTTCACATAGTTTTGCGTGTTGAACAAACATCGACGGCTGGAAATTAAATTAAAAATGAAATTTCACTAATTGCCGGCGTAAAAATAAATCACGACCCAAAAACCGGTCGATTTAGAAATATTCTTGCAGAATCTCGAGTCAGAGAATTTCGCCGTTACTTATAAAAAAAATCTAATCAAACACGAGTAAACAAACCGATTTTTTGCTTGCAACCAAAGAAGAATGACCGCCTTCATCCAACAATAACTTGCATTTGTTTGCCTTTGGTTCTCAGCCCGAACCCAAAGCAATTTAACTAAGTCGAGCAAAAATCGTTCGTTCGAGTTCACGGAAGAGAAAAACCGACAAAATAAAACATAAATATAAATATAAATATAAAACGTCTTCTTTTTCAACAGGTGTTACTGAGTTCCGTGTCAATCTTGGTCGCCCTGTGCGTGCTCCTGGTGCCGTTAGCAAAAGCTAAATATGCTTTCGACTCAAATAGTTACTGGGTAAACTAGGACATGTAAATGAGCCAATCGCATTTTCAGTCAATATTTCGTGTTTCAGGTGGACGCTTTTACCGGTAAACGGTCCGTGGGAAGCCTCCACTCTACACTGTGCAAAGAAACCAAAACCGAAGTCCCCCTAAACGATGACATCTACGAATACCTTCCACCTTTTTATACTGAAATCGAATGCGTACGTGGATTGGACTCGAGCGAGCAGGTAGAAAGTTTTAAAAAAATTCACGCTAAACAATTAATGAATCAAGAACTTTTAAAATAGTTTTGTACCGAAAAAAACATGGCTTGCGTGCAAGAGTATTCAGATATTTTCATTCTGAAAGCGCTACAGGATAATAAGTCTAACAAATGCTGGGAGTTCGAAAAAAGAAAAATCCCTTACGGTTGTTCGTGTATGAAACCGAAATATATCGAGAACGTGTAATTTTCAATGACTTATCCTGGCTGTGATTATCTGCGTTTTTAAACATTTGTTCAATCTAGTCATATTTAAAAAAGAATAAAAGAATCATATTCTTCGTTATCATTTATTCGTCATTTGTTTCTTAACATTCTACTTAAATGAATTGGCCTTGTGTTTGGGTAAAAAGGAGAAATTCGCAGGAACTCGACCCAACAGTAATTCGCTGCAAATTAAACAACAAGAAATAAATTAATAAATTAATTGATAAGCAAATTAAATAAATCACATCACCTAATTTTAATCCAATCGGCGCAGTTTGAACTCGCCATTAGTGTCTCCAGATCGTCGCGGCCCGTATAGAACGGAGGTCTCTCGTTGATTCGTTGCGGAACTCTTTCCAGAATACCAACAGGTATGTACCTATCAAGTACAAAAAAATTCAAAAATTAAATACAAAATTGTTAAAAATATTTTTTTTTTGCGCTTAAAAACAATCTTGTCGAGGCAACATGGAGGACGGTCGGTATTGATCCAGTCAACAGCGCTAGATAGACATCCGTAGACTGCCAAAACATTTTACTTATCGCATTTCGATTTCTCACCTGTGAAGAAATGAAAGCCACTCCAACAGAAACCGTCTCGTTTTCTCCACACCTTCCATATCAGCGCCCCAATGCTCCATACCAAAATTAACATAATTACGAAGTATATCGAGTCTTTCTTTAGAAGAAATATCCCAGTGACGCTGCTCTTTAATTTCTGTAAAAAGCCACGGCTTAACGAGAGCACCTCTAAAAAAAAATAAAAAATAAAAAATAAAAAATAAAAATTGTCAACTTTTTCCTCACCTGGCGATCATAATTCCATCGACGGATGAATCTTTCAACCGATAATTATATTCCTCGAAAGAAAGAACGTCACCATTCCCTAAAAGAAAATATAAATTTACTTTATTCGGAAATTTCAAACTCGTTTCTCACCAAACAGTGGCACCGGGTGAGCGAGTTGAGCGCATTCGTTAATGTAATCCCAATCGGCAGATTTTGTGTATCGTTGCTCCCGCGATCGACCGTGCATCTAAAATTCATTACAAGATAAAAGTTTACATTTTTAAAACGTTTTTTTTGCTCGATTTACCGAAACGAGATCAACGCCCCACTCTTTTAATTTAACAACGAGCTTGTGCGCCGTGTTTTTGTTCTCGTAGACGCCAGTTCGAATTTTCACGGTTAAAGGAACTCGGAGAATACTCTTCAAACTGCGCACAATTTCTTCAAACTTTCGTGGTCGATTCATCAGCGCGCATCCAGCTCCCTGCAAATTATAAAAACTCAATCAAACTCGTTTCCGGCTCAATCGAAAATAATTGAAAACCTTTTGATAAACCAAATCAATGGGACATCCAACGTTGATATCCACAAAGTCAATGGAACAATTTTCCTCCAACAACTGCCCGCACCGTGCCATCACATCGGCGTGAGCGCCACTCAGCTGCGAAGCAAATTACGTTTCAAACGCAACAAATCGAAAATTAAACAAAACTCAATACTTGCACTCCAAAAACAGATTCGCATTCGTGTCTCTTAACCAGCGCCCATTCGGATTGTTGGCCTTGCAGCAAATTCAACGACAGCGCCATTTCGCTGCACGTCACGTCCGCACCGAACCCTTTACATATTCGTCGGAACGGAAGATTTCCAACCTACACACAATAACAAACATCATCGATAATTAATAACTCGAAATTAATAACTCACGGTCGTAAGAGGCGCCAGGTACAATTGATTTTTAAAATTCACCTTAAAAAAAATAAATAAATAATAAAATTCGTTATTTCTTCGCAATTGAGTCGTTTTTCTCACTTTTTTGATTTCTCGAGGATTTAATCTAACGCTATCTTCGTCGCTTGTTGCTCCAGATCCAGAAAGATTATCAATTTCCTCAGTTCTCGACATCGCCTTTTGCACTTTTCGAACCGTATTATTAGCCAGCGTAAAATCGTAGCCTTTTTTCCTCAGACTGAATTGCAGATTCTTGCTTAACACGTTACTGAAATTATTTCCTTTTTCTTTCCAATTCGCCCACACATCGTCGTTAATTATATTCGCATTCGTCGAGCTTAAATGCTTACGAGCAAATCTACGAAATAAAATTAAAAATTAAAAATTTGTGCGACATATTTAATAATTAGTGATTAATGATTAAATCACCTGCAGGTTACACTGAACGGACATTTGCCGTACGTGTTAAATAAATAACATTCTTCGCCCAGATCTGGCGGCTTTTCAGCGAGATATTCAGCGACGTCGTGGATGTAGCAACATTTCGCTCCGAATTTGCACTCGGATTCCGATAAAAGTGCCGGACAGAATTTCTTTTCTCGGGGAATTCGCGAATCAATTGGTCGATGTTTATTCTGTCCTCGCATCCGTTTCTTTTTCTGCCCATTTTCGGAATCGTTTTCACGTTTTCTTTTGTCCTTTTCCGGATTATCATCTTCAGCGGCAATAGCTTCGCTTAAAATAGGTTTATGACTAGGCGCAATGAACCTGTGCAAAGTGCAAAGGAAAATAATAAAATTGAAATTGTTGACATTTCGTTACGTAATTTATCACTTATATCCTTACTCCGACTTAATCTTTGCTTCTCCATCGCAGCATTTCATTCTTTCTTCGAAGAGTTCAGAATCCATAACGTTTCTGGAATAATAAATACCGCGGTGGTTTATTTGGAAGTTGGAATGGACGCCGCCATTTTCCTTTCAAGCGACATCTCTCGGTAGATTTTAAAAATAAACGCACGACGCTAATACTAGTGCATTTCGTTACGTGAAACAAATCAAAACGAAAAAGAACCACAAACTATAATTCTTTTTTAACAATAAAATAAATCAAACTTTATTCTCTCAAAATACCTGAAAGTACTTTTTATTACGAAAAAAACCTTTACATTGTTAATAAATAAAATTGAGTTATCAGAAAGTCTTCCTTCCTTCCTGCGGTATCATACATACCGTATACAACAAAAGTACGTTTATCACAAAACTTGCTTCATTCAAAACTTACCCATTAGTGGCAGTTTGCCATTCACTTTTTATTGCAGGTAGTAGAAGCCGCAGATGTATAGATGCGATTGATAGCAGCCAACATTATTTAATGCTCTCCCAGATTTATCACTTCAACTTTTAAAAACGTATTATCAAATAACTTATAATGATGCATTATTCAACTACTTGTTTCAATGCCCCTTGGCAGCCTCTTCAACATCGCACCAGTCATTTCAAGCCGAACTCTGCAATCGAATAAAAGAAAGAAAGAAAAAGACCAAAAACACCACAACAAAATCATCTTTATTGATCACACTCGAAAGAATATTGTTGAGCAAAGTTTCAGGTGCGCTAAGAAGAAAACATTAGCATTCCTTAATAAAATCTTCTATTTCAAGTTTGATAAAAATACGCCGTTTTTCTCCATAGGCCTTTCGACTATTGCCGGTCATCTTCAATGGTTACAATTGTATTTTATTAGCATTACGAATGCGATGCGATGCGATGCTGTCGTTTCTGTCGTTTCTTGATTTAGCTTCTTGTTTCGGCTGCATAGGTGGCACCACTGACACACCTGAAACTTTGCTCACCTAGACGATGCACAGGTTGAGTCAAGCTTTCAGGCGTTAAGTGGTGGAAATGTAGAACCCGCCCCAACCTATTCCACTCTGACTGTCCACACCTCGCACCGCACTCGCATAATAATTCAAATCACTGTCGATCCGTGCGCGGCCAACACACCTGAAACTTTGCTCACCTTTGTACAAACAAGGTTGAGACAAAGATTCAGGCCCGTAAGACACGCAACATTTGCATTCGTTTCTTAATAAGTTTGGCGCCACGAGTTTGAGCACCTTCCCCCCACTCAAGGCAATCCACCGCCCAAATGAAAATGAAGTCTGGCTCTCTGGCTCTGGCTCTGGCTCTAGCTCTAGCTCCGTTCGCCCTTGTAAGTAAATGGATAAAGAAAAACAGACTGGTTCGCCCTTAACTGAAATATTCACCCTCTTAAAGAGTTGGTGTGCAAATTGGAATTTCCTAGATGCTAATCTGCAATCGTAAAATACAAAATAAAAAATGTAAAAAAAATAAAGTTTAAAAAAATAAAATATTTTTAAAATTCAAATCTTGTGTAAATATGTAATAATGATGTTTTAAAAAAGTATGTAAGTGAAATCTAATCTTGCCATTCTTTATTTACTTACCACATTGCCTCTGGTTGCTACAGTGAGCTCAATCGTAAGAGGAATTTCACCGACTAAAAACACATCCTTTACAGTAATCAAAAAAGTCATATAAAAAAATATAAAAAAAAGTAAATAAAAAAAATAGTGCAGGAAGGAAGAGAAGAGAAGAGAAGAGAAGAGAAGAGAAAGAGAGAAAAGGAAAACACTGATTACCACCTTGATTGGATTGCCATTTTATATATAGAAAAAAAAATATAATCTTCAAAGCAGAACTGCAACTTCTAATATCTATTCATAAACAAATTAATCTAAAATGGGATTTAAATCTTCTCCACCGCCTAAAAAAAAAAAAATAAAAAATTATTAAAACAAAAAAAATCATCTCATTGCAATTTAATACGAAAGAAAAAAATTATTTAATTAATAAAACGACAAATTTAATTGATTTAAAAATAGTGATCCAATTTTTTCCCTTCCACTTCCACTTTCGTATTATTATTATGATTATTATTTGAAAAGTGAATAAAATATTGATTGAAATGTAATTTCGAGGATTTTAGCAACTTACTGGCATTCTAGTGGGAATGGATTCCACATGAGTGACTAGCCACAATTGCCCACACAATCTGCACGTATCCCTGATCTTCGTGCACCCCCTCAACTTGCCTCTCGCTCTTCTACAGCCACTAGATACGAATCATGATTGATGAGCCCTTCTCTGCACGATACTCGCTCTATCAAAGACAAAAAAATTCTCACTCGGGGAAAAAAAATTAACTTGGATGTGTGCAACTAGACCGCAATTGAACGCACGCGCTCCAAAAATATTTCTTAATACCAACCAAACCAACCAACACAAAAAAATATTAATCAATTCCCATTAACTTAAAAAAAATAAATGTTTTAAAAAAAAAGATATAATTTTTCTGTCGTAGTTTAAATTTGATTTATATCTACCAAAGTAAACTTTGGCAATTCGTAAGCGTAAACAGCAAATACATTTTTATTTCTTCTGCTTCACAACTTCAATAATTCAATTTTCCAATGTTTGGATTTGAAAAACAACTCGACCACCGATGGGTACAAGTCCAACGGACACTCCAAAATCGACCACGTCAATCTAGATTTAAAAATAAATAAATAAACAAACAAACAAACACTAGTTATTTTATCATTTTTCTTCGACGCACAACAAAAGCATTCCCTGGTAGCAGGATCAATACTGTAATTATTTTGTTGGCTTGTAAATGACTACAAATCATCCTAACTGACAAGTGATCCGTGATAAAATCTAAACCCGAACACAGCACAGACAATGGAAATAATTGGTATTTTGTGGTCTAAATTTGGTCTTGATAGGAAAGGAAGGTTTCACAAAGCCCTTATTGATCGGCTGCGCTCACCCAAGCACACAACCAACTACCTGGCTTCTCAACCCAGCTCTACCCAACCTCCACTATACCTACTCTAAGAGGGGGTTGGGAAAAGGGAAAGAGAGAGAGAGAGAGAGAGAGTGAGTGAGTGAGTGAAAAAAAATAAAATCAATGTTTGCCTGCTATTTGGGAATGGCACAGCTGCCAGCTGACCAAACAAATAAGTAAACGGTGAGAAATTCATGCATGTAGCAATTATTCAGCTTACGGTTTCTGCACCAGTATTTACTTACTCGTGGCGAAATTTGACTAGTCCGCAGTTTTCCTTTTAATTAGCTTGTTTACACGTTTTCTTAGTTGACTTTTGCAATCAAGGGGCAATGTCTTATTAAATGAAAATTAAGTGCTCTGATGATGACGAGTTAATTTTTCCACAACGACGTCGGCGGAATACTTTATTCTCTTTTAAACTTCTTGAAAAACTCTAACGAAAACATTAACAAAAAAAAAATAATTAATAAATAAATAAAATCGCACTTTAAACGTTCTTTTCGCAGCTAATTTTTAAATAAACGAGCAAAACTATTGAACTTTGATTTCGAGTTTGATTTTGTTTGCAGATGAAGAAAACGCGTTTGCTTGCCCAAGGACTTTGCATGGTCGTTTCTCCACTTTCCAGTCCCTACGTACCAAGCATTAGTTGCTTTTCTTTGTTGTTGGCTCGCTTTTTATGGCACTGGCTTAATGCATTCGCCACACAAGTAACATTTTGTTGTTCGATCCAAACCCGACATGAAATAATTCAGGAACGACATTAAATAAGTTTTTAAAAAAAAAAAACAACAAAAAAAAACTATTTGCTTATATGAAATAGTAGAATCATTAGCTAGGAATAATTAGTTGCAGAGTTGCATTGCAAATGAAGATGAGACTGCAAAACGGAGCATCATCTGTCAACCGAATGATCAAATAACCAAAGCCGAAATTCCCCATTTTTTTCCTTGTTTTTTCGTTCCAAAATATTAAAATAATTGTTGCTAGTTCACTCGTTGGACATTATCTCGTGTGATCCATTCAATTACGAAGCGAGGGCACGCAGCATCGGCAAACTCATGAATAATGATTGCACATTATACAACGAAATGCATAATATTGGACCCAAAATCGAACACGCAACTTTACTCATCCATTACACAGGAAACTGAGGGAATTAGCAGTGAATTTAAATAATTCCTAGCTTCGTGCCTGACTTCGATACAATCACAACGCCAATTAAACCAGATTAACAGGCAATGTCAAGTGGAAAATGACGAAAATGGATTAAAAATGTCTCGTTCTCTCTCCCTCTCTTAAACATATCGAAAATTATGGCAACAAATATATTCCTCCCTTTCTTCTTTATTGCTTGAAACACTCCTCCTTACTATAAATCAACATTGTTTTAATTAAACTCACATCTTACAATTTCCCTACCTCGCTGCATCATCACTCATTTCAAATTTAAAGGTGAGACTTCTCCACGCCTAACGTTCATTTTTATTACTTTACAAGTGCAATTTTGCATTTCCTGTTGTAAATCCACACACACATTTTGAAAAAAAAATACCTAATCTAATTTTAAATTTGTTTTAAAAGCATAGAGAGTCTAAAAAAAATCGCATCTTTATTTCATTTTTTTATGTAAAAATTATATTTTTTTGCTTTAAATGGCAATGCCGTGTACACAAGTATAGCAATTAAGGATGATAAAAATTTTATTGCTCATTTAGCGGCAACAGACTTTGTGGAGTAAATTTTGGATTTCCAGTTCCAGCACTACCTCAGTACAGAAATTAGACGTGTGGGCGGGCGTCTGAGAGGAAAAACGAGGTAAAAATGCAAAAAAAAAAAAGAAAAAAGAAAAAGATAGGCAAAAGGATAATTTTTACGATATCAACTCGCAGAGATTCCGTCAGCAATTTAAAGCAAAAGTGTGGAGCGCATCAGCTACAAGGAAATTCATAAAAATTTCCTACCAAGGATGCCATCACCGTGGCTCCTTAATGACTTCCTTTTCACTCTCTCACTCTAATCCCGACCAAGGTTTTGGAGGAAAAGATGGGAGAAGGAGGTGGCAATTGCTCATGCACCAAAAGTCGAAAAGGTTGCTCGCCATAAATTCCACGTCGTGTTCAAAACTAATGAGAATCGGAACGACCAACTCAACTTACAGCACTCGAATTCCAGCTGATACAATCCCCCCCATTCTTCCAAATTAAATTTTAAAAAAAACCTTGCCACTTGAAAATATTTAATCATTAAAATATCGCAAATGATTAAATTGAGAAAAAAGCGAGAAAAAGTTGTAAGAAATGTTGGCAAATGTGAGTTGATTATGCAAGTGTGTTGGCACTTGCCAGGGGGTGCAGGGCGTGCGTTGTCATTATGGATGGGGTTAATTGCATCGGCTCTATTAATCCCCATGGCTGATGATCAAACCAACCCAGTAGACTTGTAGTGTGAGCAATCGCTGCCACAATTACACCTTAGCCAATGATTATAGGGCGCTGCGTGAAAAAACGCCAGCATCCGAGGCTGGAGGTGTCACCAGGTGATTCTGATTCATGGCACCCCAAACTCACTTCACGTTCCCATAGCCCAACTTTTAAATGACTTCAATAATGCATGAAATATGTTTAATGGTGGCCTATGCGATACACATTCCACTTTTTGTAATTAGGAATCTGCCGACGTAATTACTGTCTCGTTTCTCACTAACCACTAAAATTATTAAAGCCGAGCTGTTGGCGCTCTCATTTCTTTTTTTAATCATCGTTTTTTTTTTTAAAAATTAGACTTGAGAAAATTTTTAAAAAACAATTTAAACCTTTTTTTTTGGGAACTGACATTACATTTAGGTATGGCATAATTTTTTTTCTCTTCTTCTTAACAAGCTTTTGTTTGTTTGCATGACAGGTCTGTCAGTTTGGCAAAGTGATTAATGATAAACTTGGGAAAAGAAATTTCCATCACGGTCGAATTTTGAGCTGCTGTATTTCCAAGAGTCGTCGCAAGAATAAATATTTACCAAACGATGAAAGAAAGAAAGAAAGAAAGAAAATAGAAAAAGAAAAAACACTTAGCTACTGGTTTAAATTACATCTTCAATGAGACATTCTCTTTTCCCATCACACTCAAAAGAAGGAAAAAAGATAAACTCAATTAAATCCCAGTCCACAACTTCATTTTCGTCACTCTAGGATAATGACCTCACAAAACCAAAAAAAAAAAAAAACCAAAAAAAAAAAACCAAACAGAAAAAAAAACATTTGTCATTTTGCACTCAGCACACCATCAAACTTGTTCCTGTCATAATCTTACAAAAAATTTGCATTGCGTTGTAATTCGCAAAAAAGAGAATTCCAAACGGAACATTCTTTTCTTTTTTCAACTTAAGCGTCAACAACAACAAAAAAAATTAACCAGATTTTCAAACCTAATCCGAATCAAATAGTTCCGGTTATGCCAAACTGAATTAATCCTTCGAATTTCAACAACCGTCTTTAATTTAAATTATTTTTCTCGATGACCAGGTCGCCGTCCTGCACATAAATTAAACAAAAAAAAATCTCCCGTTTCATAATGGCTCAGACCATTCTTTACACAAATCTTAAAATGATAAATCAAACTTTGGACTTACTTACTCTGTAGACCGAGTCAGAATGTTGATTTTAAAGCCCATGATTCATTGCAGAAAAAAAAAAAATTGGACTCGAACCAGAATGGGCATGGTCGCCAGCCGCCACCGCAAGAGGCGAATCTGAACAAGGAATGGAATCCAAGCGCTTCTTAACTTTCGATTCCTCTTCAGTCCTCACCAACTCCTTTGGCACGGAAAGCATTGGCAACTGTAAAGTAAAAGAACAAAATGATTCATTCTCAAATCTCAACTATAAAACATCGCGAGCGAAGCGGGGAAAAAGGCGCAGCGCTTTAGCATTCAGTTTCCTTAGTGCTTACCTTAAAAAAGAAATAAATTAGTGAATATAACAAGTGTATGTGTTTGTGCATGTACTGCACACGCAGCCAGTCTTTCAGTCTGGGCGTGTGTTGTAATCTCATCCCGTTGCTTGTTTTTAACCCCTTGATAAACGCTGGGCTTTAAAACAAGATTTATCCATCCAATCACTTTGCACGCGCGTAAAGACAAAATAAAAATCTGCGTCTTTTACACATATTGCAAATGGCTTCTCGATCAACAAATCATTTCCAGTCTTTTTATATATATAAATATAAAAAATAAAAAAAAAATAAAAAATTCGATAATTTCCACTCTAAAACGAGGCACGGCACGCAACGTGTGGGCGTTGGCACGTTCTTCACTAACAGCCCCCTCTCTATTTGAACAGAGAAATTTGTTCTATTCGACTCCACCCCATCGTGCTGCCACACACAAAACTTATCTTCTCTTTGATTAACGCCGAGAAAAGAGGAAGAAACTCATGCATGTAATACGCAAGTTGAGAAAAAATTATTCAATCTCACATTTAATAAGCAGAAAATGGCTCATCTTTGATTTCCGCACGACCTCGCGCATTCCCCGCCACGACCGAAACGAAAATTGGAATAAAAATTTGAATAGCAAACAACACGACGAGTTAAAAAAAAAGGTGCAACACTTGTTTCGTGTGCAATTTACAAAAGCCACGAGGAAATGTTGCTCGCACTCATCGCTCAGAAATGTCAACAAGACGGTTGCGATAATTCATTCGCAATATTTGCATAATTGCTATTGTGCTTAAAGCCAAAGACAAGCGTACCCGTGCAATGACAGCTTCCTGGCTCAAATATTCATAAGTTGTCAAGATTCATGGACTAAGGCCACTAGTTTATCCACTAGAGAAATGAATGGCGGAAGTTTGCGAGCGCGCGCCAAGTCCAAGCACAACTTTTGCCCTTGCGCAGTGCATGTAAACACATTTATCTCGCCTCATACTCTTATTATAACTCGGTTTGAGACTTGTGTGCACGAAGGAGTCATCATATTAGGCAAGGCTTACAACATTTCCCTCATTACCATTAAGAAGGTCAAGCCTGTGGCACGTATGCTCCTGACAGCTCATCTGTATCCATCCACACTGGATGGAGCCTTTAATTCTTTGGCAAAATGATCATGGCGCACGCCAACTTCACTCTCATCAACGATTCTATTTACAAATCATAATCAATTCAATCGTTTTTCAAACCAACTCATTTTCCTCGTTTTCTCGCTCTCCGCATTTAAACTCGTTGTTGGCACGATCAGCTTGGCCGAAAAAAAAAAAACGAAGCTGACGCCATTTCGCATTACGAAACTCAATTAAAAACAATAAATCACGACACATGCGCTGCGTGTACGCAATAAACATACCACATGTTCCGCGAGCTCTGCTCCGCTCCGCTCCGTGTAAAAAGAGTGACACGAACATGATGACCCCGAAGCGCGACCCAAACTTTGTCGTAATTACAGTTTCGCTGCTCGTTTCTGTTTCTCCTTTTCCTCCGAGGGAATCCATGCGCATCGTCTGATAAATGTGAGGCGACTAGAAGCCACAAACAACGATAAGACGTGCTGTTATTTATGGACCAAACTGCGAGTTACCTATCCCCACTTGTACTCCAACTCTTACTTTCCACCCCGACAGAAAAAAACAAAACAGAGAGAGAGAGAGAGAGAGAGAAGAAAGACCTACTTGATAAATAGCAGTTTGCTTGCTCTTTTTTTCTTGTCAAGATCGCCCTCAGCAAAGCCAGCAAAACGCCCAAAACTGAGCAGAAATCTGACAGAAAAGTCAACGGCGAAATTTGAAAACGAGAGCGAGCATTTGGCTGAGTCAGACTGGGCGAAGAGAGAAAAAAATATGACAATCTTCTCGTTTGCATCTACCCGCTGTGTAGAAAGTGAAAAGTAATCTTCTCCTGACAACTTGATGTTTTGCATGAGTTTTTTCAGCAGATAACATCAATTCCACTATCAAAAAACTAAACAGCTATAATCAACTAAGCCTGAAATTGTTAGATGCGTTTTCATCTCTCAAAGAAACGAGCCCATTTTTTTAAGCTCCAGAAATATTTCTCAAATCATGTTATATTATGTGTTTAGAGATTCATTTCGTCTCGTTTTCCCCCTCCTAATAATCCATGCTGCCCATCATCAGTGAAGCGAGCGAAAACCCAAAGGGTTGCTGACCCTATCTCAACTGGTTTCCAAGATTTCACCTACTGGCTCCTCTCTACCCTGCTATTAGCATCATCCATAAATAGAAATAAAATTTCCATGCACTTTTTATTAGTATATTCTAACAAATAAAGAGTAAACGAACAGAATGCGGATCGTTAATGCCTCTTATTAGTTTCCACGCTTCGTCGGCTTCCCATATTTACTTGCATAAACTACTAATAATAAAAAAGCCCGTCATCTATTGACTATGTAATTATACCATTACGTGAAATTAACATTAATCACGAAACGTTTCGATCAATAATTCTAATGCTAACATCATTAATTTAATATATCATGTTTTTTTATACACTGAATAAAAGTAAATAAATAAAATTGCTTGGTAAATACGTGGTCGCTCTAAAAAAAAACGTTAAAAAACGTCAAAAACGACAAAGTAATTCACTTCAATTCAATTTCTGTCAAAACCAACTTGAATAAAATTTCAAGTAACTTACGGTATTGTAAAAAAAAAAAAAAAATCAATCAAAGTACTTCTCAATTTTTCTTTTTCTCTCAAACAGCAACACTTGCATAACCTCAACTCAAGAAAAACTTCATTATATTTTTTTTTACACACAAAAATTCCAAATCTGTGACACAATTAAATTGAACTAATTCTAGTGCTTCCTTAATCATCTTTACGGCCAAAAGAAACACATTGCTCATCTTCAATTTGCACCAAGACGCAAAAAAAACTTCCTTGAATTTAATTTTCTTATCATTTAAGAAGATTTGAGATCAGAGAAACAAAAAAAAAAAAAAAAAAAAATCAAAAAAAAAAATTTCCTTTCCAAATTAATGAAGCCGTGTTTTATGACACGCTTTGTGTGTGCACCCATCCCAAAAATCCCATTTTACATTTCCAGCTTCACATCACTTGATTTTGACCCTCATTCACCAAAACACAACCCACGAAATAATAAAACAAACATAATCTTAAGTGTTTATTATACTTTTATTTCCAGATCTTTGACACAACTTGAAACATACAGTGACCCTTTCCTTACCACCCCTCCTTAACAACTTCAGACAGCAATTCAACTTTTATTACCCATTGTCCTTCATAACCCAAGAACAATTCAATTACACAACATTCAAATCCATTAATTCAAAACCCTTTTGAATCTTTGATCTTTGGAGCAAAAAAAGAAGGAAAAAAAAATATATTTTCCTTTTCAATAAACTCTTGCAAAGTCTTAATCTTTACTCTTCTTGTTCGTTTCTCCATAGTTTTTCCTCCTTTGATTACTCCCATTACCCACTTTTGTGTGCTCGCACTACCAAGTCATGGAACTTATCAGCACATCGAAAGCAGAAGGCGGGTAAAAGAAAAAGAAAAAGAAAAAAAATACATTCTCGAGATTTTTCTCCCCTTTTTTACCCGTTAAATTAGAATTCTTGGTCGAAATCGTGATTCTAACAGCTGTATCGTCCGAACCATGCGCACGCTTTTTCGCAACTCTGTCCACTGATAATCTGATTAGATGTGCTCCAAACCATGACTGCCTCATCTCTTTCCACCATACCGTATTAAAACCCACATGTTTTAAATTGCTTTTTATTAATAAATAAAAAACAGACAGCTATAAATTCAAATTTACCATGCCATAAATATTTTGATGTTATTATTAGTATTTACACAAAAAAATTATTTTTTTTCCTTCAATATTATCATCACTTCTTCGAAAAATTGCAAATTATCGATTCAGCAATAACTTCAAACTTGATGGTTTCCATTTCATTACACATACTTAAAAAAAATAAATAAAAAATAAAAAAAATACACACACAAACACACACACCTCCATTAGGTCAAATTACAATTTCACCATTCCCCATTCAATAATCATAATAAAAAAATTATTAAGCATTAAATAGCCCTTTACTTAATACACATCACTTGCGCCCACTTAACCCATATTTTTGCCCACAAAACCAAATAATGACTCACTGCCGACATTTACGAGCAAATTATCCAAAATAAAAAAGAACCCCTGCAGCTCCAACGATTTTATTTTACAAATTCTCAGCTAGTTGGAGGCCCTTGCAAGAGCCCTTTGCATATTTTGCACTAATACCTCGTTCCGTTCCCGTTAAGCGCATTTCCAGTACGCATATGGCGCTTTAAATTAATAGAGTGCATCCACGTCCCTGATTTCGATAGTTAAAAGCTTTCTCCGTTCTTTTTAAAGCATATTAAAACCCGTCGGAATAAAGGGGCATTTGCCCACAATTTACTGGACCAAATTATCGAACGGCTGAAAAAAATTTATAGAACAAACATAAAAGGATGAAGACGAAAACGAAGACGAGGAGGAAAAAAAAAATATATTGCAAGCCTCGTCATGACACTAGTGCTATTTGCTATTTTATTGAACTGCAATGCAGTGCATGAAACTCGCATGGCACCATCTTGTTTGCTATAATTTCGTTTAAAAAAAATACAACGAGATCTGTGTCGCAAGCTGCGACGATTTCCACTTTCCCTGATTTATTTGGCCACATTACAAAGTTGGTACAAGGAGCCGTCGTTGTGATGAGGTTTCAAATTGTCCCGATTATGACTCGACACAACCATTAAGAGCACGAGTAAAGGGAAAAAGCAGCATGAAAAGAGGGTCGTACTTGAATAAGATGGAGAAGGAGAGTTTAAAAAAGAAAACCACACAAGGGTTACACGTTCATTAATCAGTGGGAGCCCCCAGTCTTGTTCGACAAGAATGACACGCCGTCAACTGCTAATAAAACAACAAACTCAGACAAGTTTCAATGATTTATTGATATCGAAAACAAAAAGGCGACTTGTTTCTTTATTCTGTCTGTGTTTAATGACATTTCTCTGAGTCGCGGCGGTTGGCGCAATTCGCGTGATGGATGCAAGTACTTTGCTGATACATTCTCTAGTGGCGTTCGCCTTAACGTTCGACGTGTCACGAATCGAGCGCAGATCAATTCTTTTACATGGGATGGAGGTCAAAGCAAAACGATTTACTACATCAAAGAGGCAACGGGCCTTTTTACATCACGTCTCCTCAGCATTCCAATTTGGTTCAAACCAAATCTGTTGCAAGAAGTAAATTAAACTTCTTTTGCCTCACTTTTCCATCTTCTTTGATGTTGGAGAAGAAGAAGAAGAATAAGAAGAAAAAAAAGCAAAAAATAAAAATAAAAATAAAAATAAAAAATATGTTCAATCACAAGAATAAAAATTTTAAAAAGCAGCAGAGTTACAACCTCTGTCTACTTTTCCGTGTCTTTTTTCCCACTTTCATTTCTTTTCTTTTTTCCTTCAGAAATTCGCAAGTACCCACGCGTAATCTTTGAAATATTGCGACAGAAAATCGTTGTTTTTCTTCCCCTTCTTTTTGCTGCAACACCGCTCTTTATACCATCAGTGACAAAACGTCAAAACGAATCAACTTAATATATTTTGCAAGAAAAAGACAAAATTCCTCCATCCTCCCCGACCCCGAGCTGTAGTGCAGTACAGTGCGCTACAGTGCAGTGTAGTGCAGTGTAGTGCAGTGCAGCCAAGTAAAAGTTTCTTGCAAAACCGCGCTCGATAGAATTTATTAACAAACTCGTACTAATTTACGAGGAAAATAGAAAAGTTCACTTACAACAGCGTGAAGAGAAAAAGCCATTAACACGGAAATTTAGGAGGCCATTTTCCAAGAACGATGAGCGCGAACGGCGTGACGTCGGTTTGTTGGCCATCGGTCGCATGGTTCCCTTATCGACTCCGTCGACTTGTGTCAATCATTCCCGCATTCGTCATGGGCTGGCGACACTGCGACGTGTCAGGGACGTTGGCACACGGGGCATTGCCTACAACACAAAGCGAAAGAGAAACGAGTTAGAGGGTTTCACCACAAGGACAATCAATATGTAATCATCATAAAATGCTATGTCACAAAACGCATCTAAAATAGCGAAAAATATTGCTTTGTTTTTCACTCTCAATAAATTCCACTGCACACTCGACGTCGACGTAAGGTAAACCAATTTTTACATTTTACGCTTAAAAACTTAAAGGAATCACGACTAAAGTACATAAAAATGCCATTTTTTTCAATTCGTTTCTTCTTCTGTACGTATTAAACTGCACTATATACTCTTGAATTTGTTCGAAATTCCGCTCACGCTTTACAAAACCTCTCTTACGTTGATGAAATTTTTTATTGTCGCTGAAATACCGTAAAGAAAAATCGTTAAAATTTCGCTCCCTTTTAAATAAAATAGAAAAAAAATAAAAAAAAAATATCGCAAAATTTTCCATAATTATTTCCTTCCTTCAATACAACGTTATTGGAAACTATGTATAAATTAGCACCGGTGTACTGACACTGAATATCTTTCCACATCTCATTTCCGGTGTAATTTCAATATTTCCACACAAATTTCCTTACACTTTATCCACATATTTTCACAAATATCTAACGCTTATTTTTCCAACCCATGGACGGATACCAACCATAATTACACCTTAATATTTCAAGAAGTAATCAAGATGTCGATAGTCGAGATCGCGAGATAAACAATAATTTTAAAAATAAAAAAATAGAAATAACATTTTAGTGCAGCAACGCCACATAAATCACCGATTTAAAAGTGAAAATGGTATTCGTAGTAATAATCATTTGCTTCTCGTTCAATTATTATGGCGTTTAAATTTATTTGACATTACATAGATGACGTGATTAGAGTTGGTACCCTTTCATTATCATCTCATAAAAATTGGTGTTTTTTTTTCCTCCTCCCAAAATGCCTCGAGAAAGCGATCAATTTCGGGACATCTTCCTCATTACCACGACCTCGCCGTGCTGATTAACTGACCCCATTAAGAAACCAAACTTTATTATAAAAAAAAAATAAAGAAAATAAAAATAAAAATGAAAATTCCAAACTAAAAACAAAAGTACTTTTCCTTTAAAAATTTCATCACGCACTTGAAAAGCTCGATATTTAATCAAGAGTTGAAATGCAATCTCGACACTAACCACGCCCCCTATTGATGTACTACACGAGCCAGTGAAGTAACCATTCGCTTTTACTGTATTTTGTGGTTTTTTTCTCTTGTCAGATGAGCTTTTAGGACGTTTCACCGTCGTGATTAATGATCCCAGAAACTATTACGATTATAATAGCAATATTAAATCAAAACTAATCTCTTTAATCGCCTATACGTACCGAAAAACGAAGGAATATAACTCAGTTTTCGAACAAACAAAAATATCGACTTGACCATCTTTTTAATTCATTTAAATGAGTATCGTTTTTGGCAAAACCCCTCGAAACAACTGTTGAATCGCAAATGCTGCTGGATGCCGTCGAACAACGACAAATGATGCATAACACCGACAGGAACTAAGGGCCAAATCGTCAGGATTTCCTCCAAATTTCATCACATCGGAAATTGTGCATACAAAAAAACTTTATACTTTTCGAAAGAAAGAAAGAAAAAAAGAAAAAAAAAAGAAAAAAAGGAAAAAAGGAAAAAAAAACCCTAATTACAAGTTGCTCTTTCGCACCGTCCCAATATCCTGACATTTTTCTTGAAATTCCCCACTCGCTTTCGACAATGAGAAATGAAGAGCAATAAAAGAAAACGATCTCATTCAGAGAACTGCTGCTGCTACTTGCTTCCATGTTCGCGCTTATTCTCCATCCCATCGGCGCCTTTCGTGTCGTCTTTTCTTCCTTTCTGCTAAAGAGACCATTAGGCACTAAAATAATGACAATTAATCGTGTTCGCTAGAATTAAAAGGAAATATACTCAGTCCACCGCCCGTTTTCAATCTCATTTATGGTCTCATGTTGCGTCCACCAACTAACAAACATTTTCAACTCAACTCGCAAACTTTATTCGCAAATTATGGTAATTAGATCCGATTCTAACAAGCAAATAGACACTATTGAATTCCAACTCTCTTTCTCTTTTTCTTTTTATTATCGAGTCTCGTTGGGAGAGCCAATTACTGCAATCAGAAGAGTGAAATGAAAAACCGACCTAATTCACGTCGTGTGACACAAACAAAGGCGAATTCTCCGCAAACAAAAGCAATGGAAGAATGTCAAAAACAGCATTTGGCTAGAGGTGAATTATTAAACTTGGCTTTTGTCAAGATGGCCGCCTATGAAATCAATGAGGGCGTATTCACTCCATTAATGAGCGCCTTTCAAATTCCCCACATGCAAATTTGATTCCCCAACTTTTTTCTCTGTCTCTCTCTCTTTCTCTTTATCCTGTCTTTTATTTCATCTTTATTGGACCCCCTAAGAGGGCACATACATAATAGAAACCACTCTAGGAAAACGCATTTCAATTATCCCGTGAAATATATCTTTTACAAGGAAATAGGATATTGTGCGTTTCTCATATCGTTTTTCCAGCAAAAGTGTTCTAAAATCAAAAGAATAAACTTTTTCACTCGGACGAAAAAAAAAAAAAAAATGAAAACAAGAAGAGAAATATTAGCAATTTAAATGGAAAAAGAAACCAAAGTTGATGCATCGTATTTCCTCAAACGAGCAAATGAATGGTTGCTTCTTCCCCCTTATAATGTGATTTTTTTCCTTTCCTTTTTAACTTTCAGGATAGATGAATCCCATTAAACAAAAAAGTAGCAGAGTTCCGCTTGCATGGTAATCAACAAAGAAAATATGGAAATCACTGGCAGATAAACCAAATCTCCGTTCTATTCCCAAAAATAAAATAAAAAAAAAAAACACAAGAACTTTTAAAACATCAAGTAATTCTACTCCGAAAATCGAGTGACAAAAACGTGCTGAAAAGCCAACACGAACTGCAATCAATGGCAACTATTAGAGCAATAAAGCGATTTCGTTGCATTTTGCAATTTATCTCGTAATAATCAGGCAAATGGATGAATGGAAAAACACATCATCTGCTTTAAAAACTCATTACGCAACAACATTTCTACAAATTATGTTGCATCAATGTGTTTACTATCCTCATTTAAAAGCCTGCAATGGCAAGAAGAAAAAGAAAAATATTCGGGCAGTATCACGCGAGTTGTGTCAATATTGGACTTAAGCCGATATTTCACTAGAATTTAATTTGAGAATGCACTACGGAGGGTAAAACTAAAGTGCTTCCATCTCTCATAAATCTGAATAATAAAACTGTTGGACCAATATTACCTGGGCTTAGCACAACATCCCATTACTGCACTTTTATTAATATCTAAGTTGGTGGCTACCAATTAGGCTAAATGGGGGTCCAAAGAGGGATGCACATTCCCCCTTTAAAGTCAATATTCATCGGCAGAAAAACACACGTAGAAGAGAGTGAAAACAATCCTTTTGACAATCACTTACAGCTAATTGCATTCACATCAATTTTGCAAAGGTAAAAATTCAATTAAAACTCCTAAGGCAGATCAAAGTTTCATTAAGAAAAAGTCACAAGTAAATTACAGTCTAGTGTTTACTCGTGAATTTAATCTCGATTCCAGACTAAATTCCATTGCGTGCTCAACCTTTCATAGGTTTTTCTCTCTGTAATTAGTCGCTTCCAAGAATTAACGAGAAAAAAATTTCACAAAATGTATCTAAGCTCAAATCATGACCAGAAAGTGAAGGAAAAAAGTGCAATTAGCTCATTTTCGTATAACTTTATCTCGTACGCTTGTACGCTTTAAATTGCGACAAGATTGAATCTCTTTAATTAGGGGACAACACCTATACTTTATCTAAATTCCGAAAATTCACACTTACAAATTATTTATGATTGCAATTTAATTTCTAAAAAAAAAAAATATAAAAAAATTTAAACGCGCAATTTCCACCATATAAATTTATTCATTGGTTATTATAAATTTCCATTCACATTCCATTTTAATCTTTTCACGCACAATTTCAACCTTTTTTCAAAACAAATTTCAATGACAAATGGGTTGCGGAAGAGAGACAAAGAAGTATTATTATTATTATTATTATTATTATTATGTATTTTTATTTTTAAATTTGAATAAAACAATATTTCTAAAAACCAATCAATTGGAATTACAAAAAAAGAAAAGAAAAGAAAAGCTTATTTCTTTTTCTATAAAGAAAAAATGAAAAATAAATCGGAAAATTCATTAAAATCGAGATTTATTGTGCAAAGAAAGATTCATAGTCTTAAATAACAGAGAGAAAAAAAGGAAAAAGAAAAAGAAAAAAGGAGAAGAAGAAAAAAAAACAACATTATTGATAGTTGTATAGTCTTTCTTTAAAAAAAAAGAAACAGCTTGGTACAAATTGCCTGTAAACACAAGGAACTCCCTTCTCCCAGCACTTAAACCCCAGTAAAAAAAATTACTGATTTACTGGACATCATTACTAAAGAAATGAAGCCAATGAGAGAAGAGGTTATTAATTTAACTTGAAGATAAACATGTACACATCTAAGAAATAATTCCACCCATTTGAAGAGAATTAACAGACCTGTCGCATGCAATGCACAAACCATTAAATCGTGAGCACTTAATGTCACTGCACGACTTTAGTCATTACTAATCCATGGTGTTAAAATATTTCCACTCATCTTGATCAAATTAAAGCCAAAGAAAGAAAAAAAAAACTCCTATATTTCCTAAATAAATTTTAAATTACACTTCCCTTTAAAAAGTACACAAAACTTAAATTCATCTAAATTATTAAAATCAATCTGAAATGATAGCTCAAAAAAGCGAAAAAACTCTAAATCAAACTTTGTCACTTGTCTCGATCGTACACGAAATGTGCATTTTAAAGCGCGACGTCTTGTAAAACATTCACGAGTCTGACTTTGTGTTTCAACAATAAGCAAAAGCGTCAAAAGCGCTCAAACGGAGATGTAAACAAGTCGGAATAAATATTTTAGTACTTGAAATACAAAGGCCAACCCCCGGCGCCAATATGTGAAAAGGATTAACTCGTTCACATTTTTATTTTGCATTTCGAGCAAATTCGACCGGTTTTGTAGTTCCTTCTCTGTCTTTTCATATAAATAATCGATAAACAAGCACAAAGAACGAGTTTGCTTGTAAACAAGTCATTCGAGCTCGATTTCCTTCTTATAAGTTTAAAAGACAAAGAAGTTACTCATAAACAACATGATGTCTTTTACAGACCGCATTTCTCGTACCCGCAACATGCATAAGACGCAGACCGAACCATCAAGGTCAACGGGCGTTTCTCTCAAACGTATTTACCATAACTGACATTTTCCTATTCAACGATCTCGCCAACCCTCTATCTTCCTCCATATATGCAAACACACAATTACATTTAAATTCTCCAACACTTTAACCGACAACAACATCCAACTCCTCTTCCACTCCACACAAAGAAAATGCAAACAAAAAATAAGAATTCGACTGGAGCGGTGAAGAAAAGAGAAGTCGAGCAAAACACAATCGGGCAATAAATCTAAAATGTCGACCGATTCGTTAGCCTAAACGTAGCCGGGGGGCGCGAGTATTTAAAAAAAATCCACAACGACTTTGGTGTTATTCAAATTCCAAAACCTAGTTTTAGCCCTTAACCCGAATATATTGAAAAAATATTTTGTTTTCTGTGTCTGATATTCAATCAAAATGTTTTTAATGCGCAAAATTTAAAATTCTGTACACTTGAACGCGAATGACTTTGCCCTCCCATCACTGGGCGTTTTCACAATCGAGAGAAAATAAAAGAGCACATCTGACAGCAAAGTGCATGCAGAGTGAAAACCCACTATTAAAGCAGCACTAGACAACAAATGATTGAGGTTAGAAACCCCCAACTGGATGAGAAATTAAATTAATGACATGCAAGACTGCTAGCATCGGAAACGAGCCGAGCCTTCTTCTGGTGCATGCATTTTCCATTACCAATTTACCGATTGCTTTCTCTATCTGCAGTTTATCAAAAATTATCCAACTGACAAGACCTTTCGAGCCGCACTTTTTCATCCCAACTACAGCTTGCTCTCTCTCAATGGACCTCGCACGAACACGAATAATAATATAGAAAAAAAATTCTGTGCACTGCTTTCCATTGTCGATTCTTCAGAGCCATTCCACCCATCAGCGTCTCACTCTCTCTCTCGGAGAGAGAGCCCATCGCACAGGATGAAGAGAGACGTATTCCCAAACACATGTGAAATGGCATTTGCGAGAATTGCTATTTCCCTCTGATAGCTTCAATTGCGTGCGAATCAGAATGAGAGCGACTCGGATTTCTCTCCACGTGAACTGACTCCTTATGGCTTTTTTGCTCAATGCTATCTATACAACGCGTGCAAGACGTTTGATCGTTTCCAAAAGGCCACATGAGTCCTTACCTCAAACACCGTTCCAGGTCCGATGGTCAATCTGCGGTAAACGTGAGACTCATTTCTGATGACGATAACCCCGCACGGACACGAACTGCAATAACAAAAAAATAAAATAAAATATAAATTATTTTTTTCCTTTTCTTTTTATACCAAAAAACAAAATAGAAATTGAAATGGCAATCGATTTTCAGTGATTGGGCTTAGTGTGGGGCACCGCAGCAGACATGTGTAATAGCCGCCTTCGCCCGCTTTAAGTACGTTCAGGTGCTATTATTTGTCCCTCTAATGGCGATCATAATTGCGGCCTTAGTCGAAAGAAACGGTGGAAAAGAGGATGCGCCCGCTTCTTATTTATCACATCAAACAAAAGACGTGAGCATGCGAAGCTATCTCGGGGCGATTATGACACACTCGGAGACCAGGCGAGGCGTCCCGCACTTTTACAGCCTCATAAATGTTGGTTATGCTGGCTTGAGCTCACACCTGGCGCCCCTCTGCTTTGTGATTTACTCATTTTTCCTTTCGGTTAAAAAATAAAATTAAAAAACACCTCCCCCCACATCTGTCCTAATAAAATAATATAGTTTACTACAGTACAATGATGATATTACAACGAAATTACTAGAAATGGAAATAGAAATAGAAATGGAAATAGAAATAAACAAACAAATGTCAGTGGTTGCATTCCGAGGTTTCTGAGTGGAGTTGGTCTTACACAGCAGAGCAGACCACGCGTCACATGTCAAGCTTCACACAAATGATTCACGTCGCGGTCTCCAGAGACGAAGAAGGGCAGAAAAAAAGAGCGAAAAAAAGCTCAGATCAGATCAAAAACATCATCTTAGCAAGTCGTCATCACTAAGTATACACCGTGTCATGGCCAAGACTAATGACTTTGCTTCAGCCTGTAATTCATGACTCACTAAAGTCAACAAGACAATCTCTTTCTCGCTCGCTCACACACAACTAATAGCGATAGGAATCGTATTCTCTAAATAAGATGGACGACTAAGATACATTTCTTCCACCGTTCAATAAATAAATAAATAAATAAATAAAAACGAAAGATGAGACTTTAAATCGCATTAATATTTGATGAAACAATTCAAAAAGATAGAAAACAAAAGTTTAATCTCGATTTTACAACCAGGGTTATGACAATTCACCGAATATTGAAATCGAACACTGCTCCTTTTTCTGTTGTTTCCAATAAATAATTCATGGCCATAAATTATTCATCGATGCACAATATCAGACCCAACTTCCTTCAACCGACTCGAAATAAAAAGAAATTAATAAACTGCGCGTATTTGAGCCACCTGTTAACAAAAACTAGATGTCTATCAACCGGCACCCGAATCAAATATTCAATTCCGTGTTCCGTCCCATTTGAATACAAACTGTTCATTGTCAAAATTACAAATAAATGAATAGCAAACTTCATCAAGTAACACACAACTTCGATTCCCTCCATCCATTCCATTCATTTATTAAATACATTCGATTTTAGACAAGAGTTACGCTTCGTGAAAGTTGAGTTATCTTTGGCCATCAGGAACGACATCACTACTTGTAATGATTTATTGATCAGCGCAATTGATGACAAATGAACTGCCATTAAATCAACTGCATCAACACTGTTCCCATGACGACCAACTCACTTCACAGTCATTTGTCCACCGCCGCCTACACACCGTTCATTCAAGGACAAAGCAAAGTAAAACCCCCTACATAAAAAAACGCACAAAAAACTCAATAATTTTAAATAATGTCGTTCTTATTCAACAATACCGACATTTTATAATCTAAATTCCTCTTTTCCACCGAACAAAGCCCAACCGCGCATCACGTTTTACTCATCAGGGGATTAATTTTTATGCCAATAGGATTCATTTATGGAGGATCCAGTTAGTGAACTCCCCGGTTTATTGTACGCTAAGGCACGGTCATAAATGATAAAAACATCAACGAGCACGGATTAAAAATACCATTCCCCGAAATAAAAACACACCTTGTGCAATCTAAAAGCATTAAAATGACAAATAAGTATATATATATTCGATTATTTGGCTTCAGCAACACGAACCGATAAATTCATCCGAGTGCTCGCAGCAACCTTATCTCATCCCCCTCGCCGCCCTCATAGGTGCGGCCAACTTCAACCCTGGATGACCCCTGCCCGAACTTCTCTTTTTCCCCAATAACAAGCAAAACTGCAATGACTCTGCATAAAAATCGCGCACTGGTCCGAAAACAGATTCCACTTCATGAAAACCCACTCAGCCGCCACACAGCCTTTGTTCACCCACAAAAAAAAAAAACATGTCCGATAACCCCCCCCCCCCCCCCCTCGAGTCCCCCAAAACACTTATATAATTCAATTTCCCTTTCAAAAAAAAAAAAAATAAAAAAAATAACCTAAAACCAAGACATAAAAATCGAGGCAAACAAATAAACATTTTCACCCCAAACCCATAAAATAGTTGCTTGTACAACTGCGAGATTAGACTCTGACCACCCACGAGCAGGAACGAAGAAAAAATTACTCGTTGCCCCGACCAAACAGCGAATTTACCTTGTTTACAATTTTAATTCCGCTAGAGTTCGGGGCCCAAGCCGAAGCATGCATTCAGACTATTCGATTCGATCGAAATTTGTTGGCATTTGGCAATCGATCGCTCGTAGCCAAAGAGTTAGTTTGGAAGTTGGTGTTGTGACAAGCGACGAAAAGGTTTTCACTTTCAGCTACAGTCTAAATGGAAAAGTCTGATCCAACACCGTCGGGTCTTAAATCGATCTCACTCCACCAATGGCCACCAGGGGGCTAAGAGTGGGAAAGAGAGTTGGCAAAGCCACGTGACTAATCCAAAGTCGAAATAATATTTTCAAAGTCCTGCCTCATCTCATCAATATTATTTCAAGCGAACAAAAGTGCGAGTGACGCGAGCAAAGAACGCACGCGACGCCATGCACCGTTGAACAAACATTTATCATCATACACGGGCACAATTAACTCCCAACCCAATTTATAGATCGGCAACTCGCAAAACAAAACACTCGACGCGTTTTAAATAACTCACCTCATCACATATTCAGTTGAAAACTCACAAACTGACATTTCGCGTGCACCAACAATTTATCGCACTTTAAATCTTCATTCGGTTATTAATGCCAAAATTGATTTCGAATTTCCACGACGGCAAAATGGGCAAAAAGTCCCGGTCTGGCCAATTCGGCTTGCCGGTGCAAATTTAAAAAAATAAAAATAATAAAACTAATAAAAATAAATGAAATTTCTTTCTTTCTCTTTTTATTTGACTTGATAAATTCATACATTTAATGCTATTTAAAGCGTTGCAATCATCTAGTTTGAAATAAAACTGATTACACACATGGCATGACGTCATCAAACCAATAATTTCAATGCGAATTTATTAGCCAATTATGTTGGCGCTGATAAAAGATAAAACGAATGACACAAATCGCTATTCCTGTACCGTATTTTCTTCAACATGTTAAGATAAAAAACAAAATTATTGCGCACTACAAATTCCTGTAGCTTAAATTTGACAGGCGCAGCTGTTAAACATCTAAACAAGACGTCCTGACGTATTTGTCTCTTTATTCTTAACACCGAGCAAAACACAAGCCACAACAAGTGGTACCGTTGACACATTCTAACATCAACTTGTCCATAAACCCACTTGGCACGGCGCTCCGCTCCTAAATCCCATCCGCACGTCATAAAGCGCTCGCTATCTTTTTATTTTATCCGCGCAATTCATTCCTCCCACAGGAAAAGCTTCACGGACCCTTGCCTCACTTTTTTAATTCCTCTTTTTAATTCCTCAATTTTTTTTTCTTTTTTTTAATTCTTAAAATTCCCTTTCGCCTCCCGAAGAGCGCGAGTGTGTTGCACTCACTCGCATCCTGTTTACTGTGCCGGACTGACTGACTTTTCCAGAGGGCGCCATTGTCATGTTGAACTGCTCCTCCCCCTCGATTTCCATTACTCTTCAACCCGGTACGAATCACGAGGATAAAAAAAAATAATAATAATATGGAGAAGGGGGAGAGAGAGAGAGAGAGAGAGAGGGCAAGCAAGAAACGCCGCACCTGGTGCCCGTAGTTGGCAGAACCAATTATCACTCGCGGGATAAAAAGTCAGGGAAAAAAAATCCACCCAAATTATATTTCATATAGCAAAATGAAGAGAAAGAAACCCAAGGTCAGTCACCCTTCAGCACAGCTGCGAGATGCACTCGGACTCGGACCAAAACACGAATTACCGTACACTCTGCCAAATAAACGCCAACAAATTGTAAATTGTAAAAAATATATATTTAGAAGCGGTAAATGCTAAAATGCTAAAACAAACAATTCATTTTAAACGTTTATGCTTTTAGATAGAGAGAGAGAGAAAGAGAGAGAGCGCGCATTTCCTGGCGCCAGACCAGTGAGTGCCTTGTGCTCCGCTTCCCTCCCCCATGGCCAACACAGCAGAGTTGCAGGCTCGCAGCTGCCGAAATGCGAAGCCAGTGAAGGAAGTCTGTTTATAGTGCAAACGGAATGCGTGTCCAGCCATAAAAACACCCACTCTAACAGCACAGCAAATTCATTAAAAACTCGTTTTTAACAGACCCCCGCCGACAAAAATCTACTTTATACTCGTAATAAATATTTTTTTTCCCTCGAAAAAAATAAAAATAAAAATGCAAATTGAAAACGCGAAAAATGTGGAAAAACCCGCGAAACAAATCAAAACTTACCATTTGCGGTTGATTGCACCCACGCACAAACACGATGTATCGACAGTTGTTGTTGTTATCATGATTGCCATGGCAATATTGGTCCATAAATCCCCGGGCCCGAAAATCCAGGGCCATAAAAGTAAGTGGAGAGCGAGTTGCAAAGCCAATAGCTCCCGAGGGAGTCCAGAACGGACACACTCCAAGGACGCGCGGCTCGCACGACGCCGCCGCCGCCGACGCCGCCGCTGCACCGAGTTGAGAACACGTCCGTTCCGCAGCCGATGCCGAACAATGTGTGCGAGCAAAGTGAAGTTGGAACCGGTCAGGAGAACAACTTGTTGCATCACACACACACACATACACACACAGCAGTCACCGCAGCGCGGAGTCGAGTGGAGAAAGGAAGGAAGGAAAGGGGTGACGAGTCAGGGGAGGAGGGGTCTCCACGCACTGCACACGGCACGCGTTTCGAACGCAACACTCCACTGCCCGCAGGCCGAACCTAATTACTGGCGTATTTCCCTGCGGGGTATTCCCGCCGAGTCCAAATTCGACCGTACAAGTAGACGGGATGTGACGTCAGCAAAACGATCGCGGAAAAAGTCGCTGTTGCAATTAGAACCGGTCTGATGTTTTTTAATGTTACTTTTCAATCTTTCTTTCTTTCTTTTTTTCTTTTTCTTTTTTTAAATCTATTTATTTATTTCTTTTTCTTTTTCGTTTAATTGCATTTTAATTATTATTGAGAATCAATTTGGCTAAAAATAAATCTCGGTTTATTTTCTAATAGAAATTTGAAATTTCGTTTCTCTTTTTTCCATAAAAGAAAGAAAAAAATGCGAAAAGTGAACAACGGCATTTGTTTGCTGGGATTTGTGATTCTTTTGTTATTTAACACGTCAATTTCGGAATAAATCGCCTCACATTGGCTCGCGTCCCGCCTAAGCTTTTGTGGCGCCATGGACGCGTCACCGCACGCACACAATGGCCTCCCGACGCCGATTCAATCCCACCCACCCACAAACAAACAAACCAACTAGGAAACATCTTCACGAAATAAAAAAAAAAACTACATCAATCTCACTTTCAAACAAAAATTAAAAATCATCACCAAAAAAGCCGGTTTGTCACGCCAACATTAAAAACAGCAAACCGTTCGATACACCTCAAAACTTGACTCGACCTTAGCGTTTGCCCTCGCAATTACGTGGCCATGACGAGACCCCTGGAGCATCGTAATCATCAGAAAAATCTTTTGTAAAACTTAAGTACAAAACTTTATCTCTACGTGAATAAATTATGTAAACGGCGTGGAATTTTCAACACTCAAAAAACCACTCCCAACTTCACCTGTGGAGAGAGAGAGAGAGAGTGAAGCAAGCAAACAAAGCAAAGAAAGAAAAGAAAACCAAAGCAGCAAACTCCAAAATTTACTTTCCATTTCCCTCCCTCGACACACACGAGGTGCGCAATTCTCCAAAGTCCACCTGCTTCTAGCGTTGCCGTGGTTACCAACTTTCCTCGCCACCTCCCCAGAGGCCAGACCGTGCGTGGTCGGCGATTGTGAACTATGGTCAAGGGCAACGCCCACTCGCAAAACGACCTCACAAACTTAACCTTTTACACGAACGATTAACCAGACGATATGATAATCAAATCAAAATGAAGAGATTAAAAATTAAGCAGAAAAAAAAACAACGAAAACAACACAACTAAATGACCTTTTATGCCCATTATAAACCCATTTCTATTTTTATATCAGCGCTCTTTCATTATTTCAGTCACGTATCTCGCGCCATTTTGTTGATGGATTGTCATGTCACGTGACAAGAGGAGAGCAAAGGCATAATAATAAACAACAATAATAAAAAGAAGGGTGCAGACTGCAGAATCAAATATGGTCGAGTCGAAGCTGCTTCAAGGAAGAAAGGAAAGAAAGAAAGAAAAAGAAAGAAAAAACAGAGAGAAAAAAAAGAGAAAAAGATAAAACTTAAACAAGAAAATGTTTAGTTCTTTTTAGAACCAGCTATTAGATAAAGCAGGACGAGTCCATCTCGCATCGTTGGTGAATAGAGACTAATTACTATCGGGTGACATACACCAAGACCGAGCAGGCGGCCTCTGGTGGAACAAAACGCAACAACAACACATCCATCCATCATGCTACGTGACAGTCTTTGGCTGGTGGGAGAGTGAAACCACATAAAATGCATATCCTTAACTGCTTGCAATGGAACCAACGCACGCCTCGCTGACCGCCCGCGTCCCTGGCCGTGAACTTCCACCCATTTTTACCCTTTAGAAAGAGAAGAAGAAAAAAAAATAAAGTTCAACTGTGCGTTCCAATTAAGTAGGAGCGTTTCCTTCCTTCCTCCACGAACAAAACAACAATAACAACAACAACAACACGAGCTGTTTTAACTCTTTTGGTCAAGTTGCGCGCGCTTTCGAGTGCCTTGCCCCATCGGGCCATCGATTCGAGTTGTCCATCAAAATGTCACCAATCAGATGAAAGGCGAGGGTCGAAGAGGTCAAGCGGGAGGAGCGGAAAAGACGCCCGAGTTGGGCTTTTTCTTTTTCGATGTTATCGCACACCCAGTGCAAGCAGGTGCAGGTGAACTCAACCTGCTGCCATTGGCTGATAGGGGGCGACGGCCTGTGAGACGAACGCGGTGAAGCGAAAGGTCTGCACGTCCCGTCAAAGAGTGAAACAGAAAAACGTTCGTTGCCTTCCATTTTTTTTTTTACTTTTCTTTTTCTTTTTCTCTCTTTCTCTCTCTCTCTCTCCATCTTTTAAGTTAATTCGAACTTGTGTGTGGTCTGGAGCACACGAGATCGACATACAAGTGCAAGTTGCTGTTTGTTCTACGGGCCAAAAAAGAAATGAAAAGTACAAACTGCTCGTGTGCATCAACTGCACGCACCACACCTCGCATTACAACGACCCGCGTTCACACCACCACTCGGCACCACCTTTTCTAAGAAGAAAACAGCATACTTCCGTCACGTTTCCAAACCACCTGTTTCCCTTAAGCATAAAAAAGGGTCCACCTCTCACACCCATATAATTTAATCTTTTTTAATCTAAACACACTTTTGCATAGTGCAGGCGAAAAAAAAATACAGCTGCTTTGTATAACTTAATGAACCTCTCGTCCACCGCACTCGCATTCGCATTCGTCCCCCTTAAAAAAAACCGTTAAATATAAAAGGAGGACACATGAAGCAGATGATAAAGCCATCCTTTTCCTGTTTTTGACTTTGACTCATCTCAACTTTTTTTGTTCAATATTTTATTCTGATTAAAAATAGCAGAAAAAGCACATGTTGTGTGTGTGTGCATTTCCTTGTTCCTTCTGGTCGCCTCCAAACTGATTTGACGATCATGTTCAGTGGCGTCAGATTGCAATATTTAGCACATTTAATTCCAGATGAAACTCAATTGAATAATGCTGCATAGTAATTTGTTTTAATCTGGTTTATACAAAGTAGATAAAACAACTTTGGAGCATTGACCACTTCGGCCGGAAATGACGCAATTTGGATGAAAGCAAAGTACAGTATAGGAAAGTAATAAACAAAAAAAGTGGTTTTCCAATACAGGCGATGACTGTAGCCACTTCCGAGCCAAATTTAAACAAAACGGTCAATGATCCAAGAACATGAAAACTTGGCTTTTAATGAAGACATGCATTTCTGAAACAAAGAAAAGGCGAACAAGTTCGTTAATTGAACAGAACTCACTGCAGGATAGTTGTTTACATCAAAGTGGACTCGGTTTGCCAGCTGCGAGTAAAGTGAAATAAGGAACCCCAAATGAATTTCCACCCCTAGTTGTCTCGCACGGCACACACCGGGAGGCGATGCACTCGCATCTTGGTCAGGGGTCGACTAAGGGCCCCATGCCGAGCCGTTAATGGAGTCGACTCAATTAGGTCCATTTTCCTACGACCCTTTTAATGGACTCGGATGGCCAATCGCAGCGGGATTCACTCGCCTCGCCCCAATTACCGAATCCAGAAGCGCAATACGCATGCCATTACGACCAAACTAGAGGGACTAGACTCCCTCTAGTGAAGAAAACTTTTGCCACGTCTCGTTTTAAAACCCCTAGCGATGACAGCGCCATCCATCATCGACGGAACATCTCCAGCTGAGCCTTAAGCGCATTTTTCTCTCTCTGACATCTCCGAACTTGTAAAGACGCCCCCCCCTCCCCCGCGACCGTGACGTCACGAGATCCGTAAAGTAGCGCGCACGGCTCAGCGGTACCATCCAACGCGGCCGCAGGGAACATTGGCAGACCGCAATTAGCCGTGGCTATAATTTTAATGGGCTCCCCTAACTCCCCTTAATGGACGTCTACCCTGCAGTGATGGAGGTCCGTGCCCGTCGAGCATCATGGGAAACGCGGCCATAATCCACCTCATCATCATCACCATCGTCTACATCATCGTTCCGTCTTGGCGTGTGACCAACACAAAACGCTCCTCTTCAGCTGACCCAGAACGCAACTCTGCACGAGTTACATCCACATTAGCCTTCCCCCTTGACCCCAAACTAAATTCCCGGGTCAACAATCACCCAACGTCAATTTATCCACAATTATCTCCAAATAAATGAATTTCTTGCGCGTGCAATTTTGATTTCAGAAAAGTCCTTAATGCCATTCCCCCAGCAACAACAGCAGCCACAGCAGCCACAATGGTTCGTTGAAGACAATGACGCTATCTGGTGACGGAACTCGATTCAAATTCTTAAAGCACTTCTTTTGTTAAGCAAATTTTGCACCCGAGAGATCCTCTAACTGGCCCTCAATCATCCTTTCACAGACACATTTCAACTCTCGCTCTCTTTCTCTCTTCTCGACGAGAAGTTGGTCGGGAAATTATTCCCATCCGACCTCCATAAATTTCGATGCCAGGGGGTGGCGAGCTGACACCCTTGTTCCCAAAAGGTTAATTGCTGTGCGAACGGACACCTGCGCGTTCGGCCTGGCGTCTGCTTCGGTCGCCAAAGACCTCTTCCTTTAGCCGCTGCACGCTCGTAAATTTCACACGATAAAATTATCTCACCACTTTGCTTAACGTCAGGTAATGAGAACGAGAGGAAGAAAGGCACAGACAACGAGGAGGTTCCACGACTCAGCATGACAGCAAACTAAAACCAAATCTAATCTCCAAAGAAAGTTACCACAGGTAGGTGCAACTTGCCGATCGAGAGATATCACATCTCGCAATCGTGATAAACAATCGATTAATCACTTGTGGAAATATCGCATATCGTGATATCGCATCCACAGAGAGAAAAGCCGAAGACTCGAGTTTGAGAAAGGTTAAAACGCACCGGTCATTATTTCCATCTGATTCGGGCCTTGCTGGTTCATTACATTATCCGGCTGATAGATTGGCGAGCAAGCAAAGTTTTCTGGACCGTGCACGCGGCTCAAATTCCCAAACGCAATTAGGCCCAATTTGTGGCGCAAAGCTCTGCGATAATGCACTCTGTCATGTCTACTAAGCAAATTACGAGGAGATGCAACAACAAGCGACAAGCGAAAGACTCAAGACACGCCATATTTCCCCTTCCACTTCCATACAATCCAATATCGAATCAACATTTCGCCAGCAACAACTAAATAGCAAATTTTGCGAATTCTCCAAAGCCAAATTGCCAATTTGATTGACGTTCACGGCGGAAACGAGTCTTTTGTAGATTTATGCAGCAGTCGGCGAATTCCCCAAAAACAACACAAAAAAAAAATAAGGAGCGAGATCCTCGGCACTATTTTAAACCGAGAATTCTTGGACGTGATCCACCGGAATGCGACCGTGACGTGGCCATAGAGATGATTGACAGCTGCTGGCAGTGCGCATAAATTAACACAAAAGATTTTGTCCTCTTTCCTTTCTTCGAAAGACGAAATGGAAAGTCGTCAATTCAATTTCTCATTTTTAAAAGCGGATATTTACAGTTTATGCTGATCGATACAGGACATGCTGCAAATTAAATAAGCCCCACAGGAACGAGGACACGAAGGAGAAAACAATTTCCGTCAAAATCTATTTTATTCCAATCCAATCGTATTTTAGCACATTGCACGCCCTCCCTCGCCGTTCACTTCCGTCTTGATTCAAGTCGAAGAAAAACCCAGTAATGACAACGACGACGACGATGATGGTGATAGAAAAAGCAAGAAAAGAACAAATGAATAAAAACAACTTGTAGAAGAAGCTTCCATTCCTTTCTGTATATTTTCCTCACCCGATAGAGATCGTAGAATTTAAGTCGCGAGTTGTTTGTGCGTGCGACGAGCATTCGAAATAGAAAGAGAAAAGAAGACGCATCGAAGCAACTGCAGCTCGGATTCAAAGATTAATTGGTTTACACGCTACAAGTGACATCATTCCAGCTAATCCCGAGAAGAAATCGTGGAAAGATAGATAGTGGGCGTGTAAAGAAGCAGCAATCGCAAATTGTTCATCCACCGGTCAAGTGGAAACTACTTTGCGTCTATTAGATTACGATTTGAATAAATTTAATTGAAAACAGCCAATAAATTGTGTTTAATCCTCAGAAAACATTTCATTTCTACATCCAAAAACCTGCCAGTCTGGCACGTTAATCTGGAAGCGTAACAAACACTTTGCCCTCGAAAAATTACTGGCTTGGCAAACAAATTTCAGTGTGGACAAGCCGAAAACAGCCCCACGTGTAATTTCTCTTTCTCGTTCCACACTCGCTTGAATGCCTCACGTAATGAAGGACATTTGCAGCCTTCCTGTAATGCTGTTGGTACTTAAATCAAACCAAACCTTTATCTCAGATATCAGCGCAAGATATTAAAACGCACATAATCATTACTATTAAACTTTGCAATAACGCAATTAACATTTAACAAAAAAACACCCAAAGATACATCGCAAATTTGATGTATCGCACAAGGAAAACTCACGAATTTCACATTCAGGTTTTTTCTTCCATGCGTGCGCCTTGAAACTCGATGCACTTGTCACTCGATCATTTACGAGCGATTGTATGCAGATCAGGTATGTGTCTTCGAGTCCAGCAGAGGAGGAGGGGTACTTGATCTTCACGCATAAGCGATAATAAGTGAACGAGACGTGACAAACCCTCCCAAGACGAAAATTTAATCAGACCCCGCCCCCGCATCTTAACTCCAGCGGCAAAGCAGCGAGAAAGAGAGAGAGAGAGAGAGAGAGTTCAAGGCCCACACGAAAAAGTGAGCCGCGCCACTAAGCATTAATGAAAGAAACAGCTAAGCGAGATGTGCTTAACGTGCTATGCATCTCACTCCATCAAATTTGCACCATCAAAAACCAGAGCGAGACGCGACAGCTGCAAACTCAAACAACGGAGGGAGAAAAATCGGGTCACAAGTCATCCGACGCCCACTCGGTACGTATACAATGTACTCATGTTCGACAGCGAATGAATACATGAATGGCAAATTAAATCCTAAATAAATCCCGACTTTGAACATACGAGTGGGACAACACTAAAATATCACGACCCAAGTCACGTGCGCGGTGCTCAAGGGGTTTTAAAACATGGCGTCGAGCGAACCCTTCCATTTCAACCCACACCCTTTTAGAAAAATATTTCTTTTTTTTTTTTTTTAGAATATTTTTTTTATTTGTTCCTTCTCACGCATTCCCCCTCTGTAGCGAGCTTGGGCGTCCGCCTGCCCGTCTCTTGAGATTGGATTGCGCCCATGATCAGATTCAACAAGTACCAACACCGCACAGCGCACAGCGCACACCGACCGACCCCATTACAGCGAAACCCGTTCAGCGAATATGGAAGCGAGGGGCGTGGGGCGTGGGGCTGGGGGGAATGGGAATTCACATCCTGCTCTCCTCCATCGACTACAAACTCACTTAGGCAGTGAATCCATGCACTTCCGGAGACATCCAGGCATGGCCAGTCGAACAAAAACGGGGAAAAAAGTGCTAAGTTGTGGGGAAGGAAACCAATTTGACTGACGGACAAGAAGAGGAGTCAGAGGGAAGAGAAAGAAAAGGTTACGCTCGGTTGGAGCGCCCTTCGGCGCCTCAACTTGATGAACACTGGGGGTTGACCGCACCGGATGCGCCATTCGTTTCTTGTTGCATGACTGGGTGAGTCAGCACATAGTGCAAATGAGTTGGTATTTGCTTTTCACTTCATTTTCCAACGATCGGATCTATCTCGCATCATTAATTACACGATTTCACGCAATGTCAACCGAATTTTCACGTAGAAATAAATCTCAAAATTCAGCAACCCGTCTTTCGTCGTCTGTGTAAACATGCGGGCGTTTGCGATGCGACGGGAGCCCGGAGCCCGGAGCACGAGCCTCGTTCTCGTTCTCGTGCCTCGCACACAAAAGATAATAACTTCATTCGGGTGATATTCAAGCAGGATTAGAAACGTTCATTAAGAAGTGCAAGCGTGATGACGAAACCCTCGCTATACGCCACGAAACGGCGTCGTCGCTCAAAAGTCGGATTTCGCAAACGCGAGGTTCAAATTTGCCAGACTCGCACCACGGGCTGCGGGCTATTTATACGCACATATTGCAAGCACGGGGTTTACTTTCACTCCTCCTTTTCTCGGCTCGTGTCAGCTTTTATTAAAAATATTTTCTTGTCAAGAGACGCATATTACATCGCACGAATCCTAATGGAAGAACGTCTCAAATGGGAGCAAAAGTGGAATGAAAACTCGAGATAACGCCCGCAAAAGTTCACGCGACTGATTGCCGACCTACAAAAATATACATACACAACTATCGTACAAAACGTCTTCAATGCGGTTAACGTTATTTAATACTAAAGAAAATTCAATGGTATAACCCCGGTAGCTTAATGGTAAAGCACCCGTCCGGTATGCAGCAATGAGTGCATAAACACACAAATTGCTTGCAAAAACATTATTGGATCAAGCGCACATGATTAATTCGGAACAACCTCTCCTCTGGGCCTAAACTGCTGGATCCTCCAGTTTCGAGTTCAGTGCTCACTGCTCAGTCTTGTCTCAGTGTCGCCTGCCTCCCGAGGCAACGATGCCACAAACGTGAGGTGTCAGCATTGATGGAAGGACACGTGTGTTCTGACAAGATTTGATCGGCCTGATGGATTTATTAACTCTATTCCTCACACTGGGGAAAGGGATTAACGGCTCGGCATCTCCTACCATAGAGTTCAAGACCCCCATCAAACCGAGAGATGGCGTCTCAAAGTGCGAACGCGAGAAAAGGCTCTAAAGCCCCGAGGCCAATTCAATTGAGTCATTCCAGTCTCTCGTACAAACCCCCTTACCTTCAACCAGGCGACTGCAGAACCCCACATGCCCTCCAGGGAACCCACCCCCGCCAAAGTGAAGTGATATTCTGCCAAGACCCAACTTTACTATTCCTTTAACACACACCAAGTACAATGGATGGAATAGTAACATGCGGGCAGGGGACAGGGGTGGAGGCCGCCACCAGAGGAATCCCACTCACCGACACAACCTAGACGAGCTGATTGCATGCCCAATTCCCACCAGAATACGCTTAAATAATTTACCAATAAAACCTCGCTCTACCTGCCCTTGAATTGTCCACAAGTCAAATTCAAATACCGCTGCATGTCTACATCACTCCATGCAAATCAAATTGACCTTAATAAAATTTCATTTCATTTCACTTTTTTCTTTTTTACTTTTTTTTAATGTCTTTTGACATTTTGGCCCCTGCACGAGACGCATAAAGCAGACATTTCCAAAAATCATTCTTTACGACTGAACTGACCAGAAAGCGCCGTCTGGCGCATTTTATTTAATAAAAAAACATAAACGAAGAACATGCAGCATGTTTAACAAGACCCCCTTAAAAAAAATCACTTTATTCCCTCCCAAGAGTAAATTACCTTTTTAAAACATAATCTTGACAGATGTGAAGTCGCTTGATATTGCTGTAGCACCAAGTTGCTATGTATCCTACAAATCACTCGCCGACCATAACTGCCACCGATCGCAGTGCACACGGCGAGAGGGAGCGACGAGGCAACTCGGTCTTGATTCATGGGCGCCTCCTGTTGGCACTGGCTAAATTCAATATTCTCTTTAGCACATCTCGTCGGTTGGCTTTCAGCACGAGACAAGCTTTATGAGTAATTAACTCATCTTGTGCCGCTTACATTTTTAAGCTCCAACCAGATTCGCGATCATGTGACCCACATCGTCAAGAATGGCGTCGTCAAAGAACAAAGGAGACTGACTGCTCTGCTCTGCTCTTCTCTTCCCTTCTCTTCGCGCTGCCTGTACCAGGCTCTCCTCGATAGATTGTGACCACCAAAAGGAGAGTATCACTCTCGCCAGCCGCCATTGTGTCGCCCGGGGTTTAAGACGCCATAAACGCGGTCATAACGGAGCGAGACGCGTACAATCTAGAATTCCAGATGAAGATCAGACAGAAGCTGAGCCGAAGGGAGAAACAGTAAAACGCTTTTAATTAAGGCCCCACCAAACAGGAAAATAGCCTCATACACACTGCCCATGCGCACTAAAAGACACTCGATGCACCTGCAATCGCAACAGAAAAAATAGCACGTCAAACTCGTGACTCGTTTCTTAATAAATCAAATAAAAAGAGCTTTTTAAAATCAATAAATTGCTCCGAGTGACATTTATAAGTGACTGATAAAATGTGATTTACAAAAATGAAATAAAAAAACGATCACGGTCGGAATGGAAACGTGAATCCAAAGGCGACGTCGCGACTCGACTCGACTCGACTCGCAGTTCTTTCGCCATGCACGATCTGCTCAGTAGTCTCCCCTCGTCATGCGAAATCCTCTCGGCAAACATGTAGATGTTTTCAACGAATCTGGCAATAGCAATTGTGTGTGTGTGCAGGCCAGTTTCCGCTCGTTTAGGGCAGTTTGGAAATTCCGAGGCAGTGCAAGTCGAAAACAGAAATTCGGCTTCAGTTCGTAACGAGGTTAAATCAAATACAACAGAACAGCAAGTTTCAACGGTAAACACACATCTTCAATTTACATCCAATTAAATTCGCCAAAACGACGTCACATGCTTCAACCGCACAAACAAAATAATAACTTTCAATTCCAACTGAAGTGTAGATATTTTCGTGTATGGCGGCTTTTCTTTCATTTTGTTGCTTACTCAACAAAACAAAAATAAATTTTTTTCTTCCTTTTTTTTTTCTCGGATTTAAGTGAATGTTATTTGGTTATTGTTTTATGAGCAATGCAACGCAATGTACGAGTTTTTTGTTACCTTTTTATTCACTCATATATCTGCATGATCTTTCCAGTGACTCTCTTAGCTTTACTTCAGTTTTACCGTTTTTCAGATGAATAAACATTTATTCATCTCATAAAACAATAGGTCACCCCTGCACCACGCCTACAACCTCCATCTTTTCCCACAAATATAGTCTACAATACTCACAAACACATCTGGAATCTGACCATCTGTGGCCCCAACAAGAAGAGTCTCCAAAAAAAAAAAATTATAAACAAAATTGCACTAAAATGAATTAAAATTTCAGTGACGCCTGCAATTAAGAAATATTACTGTCAACTCAACTTTAATAAGCAATTTAATAAGCTATATAGCAAGTGTCATATACTTTTTAGCTATCTCACAACATAAATGAATAATCCATCATCAAAACTTTTCTCACATCATTTAATGAAAAAAATCCATCATTTGTTACAGCAGAGCATAAAAATGAAATAAACCTTCACTTTATAACCAATATATAATGTCGTTCTGACGTCCATACAGGACAATAACATTTTTACGATTAACACCCGGGTGTAATTCACTTGTTTTTTTATTTATTTAGTGATGGATCATTGTTGGTGGATATCATTTTGAAAACTCAATCTGTTGCCTTCTCCACCGGATGTCAATATTACTAGTCGGCCATAAAAAGCGTAACTTTTTTAATCTTTTTACTTAATGACGGCCATTTTTGATGAGGTGATGCGGGGGTGTATGATTTATGACCAGCTAATCTCGTTCGTGTAGTTGAGCGATTCTTTCTCCCGTTAGACATCAAATGGGTCTTATTAACATGGAAACTCGCAATTAACTTTTTCTCCGGCTTCCAAAACTTCCAACATCACTTATCCTTCCAAATTTTCTTTTTCCCATTTTCCCATTTTCCCAATTTTTTTTCTTCTCTCAGTTCGAAAACTATGTAAAATAAAAATCTAAATAAAATAAAAGAAAAAAATCCCAAATCAAATTTTTCCCTTTTTTCCAAATTCTGTTGACACAAGCATCGCGAATTGAAATTTATTCGAGCCCGAAACCAACTCCAACTTTCGCATCCCTTTTTATGGACCACTTACTCTCCGTGTCACGCCATCTACCATAAAACTACATCAAAATACATATAGACCTACATCAAATCCAACACCTTTAAAAAACAAGAAGAGAAAAAGAAAGTGGCTCGAGTAAGAGGAGTGAAATGAGACTTCGGGGTTGGGAAGGAGGAGAACACTCGCATTCTACAGTGCCACAAAAATCTGTCGTTAAAGTGGCCGAAGGGTGGCATTGGAGATGGAGTGCAGTGCCAAAGGGTGGAATCGAGTCTGGTTGGGTTGCGAGCTGTTAGGCGTGTGCTGACGTGGCTCATTCCTACAAGTATTCCCTTCGGCGCTGATCAATGGCAAGTCCGTGTGCTAATTCTCATAAACATTCTCCGGGGACTAATTAGCGTCAATGCCACCCACACAAAAAGGTGACGCGTGCCATTGCCCTCGTCCTAGGCAGCGACAAATCAAAAAATTGTCAATTCCTTCTAGTCTTTGCAAATGGTTCCCAAATCCTAAATCACCCCACAGCTCCACTTCACTCTGACTTTTATTGCAAGAATATATTGGTAGCCAAAGTGAAACCAAAACAAAACAAAAATCTAATTAGAAAAAACAAAAAAAATCAATTGTTTCTTTTTCTTTCTTTGCACTTTAATGGACTCAGTAGAAACCGTACCCAGGGCCAGATTTACGTATAAGCAGAATAAGCAGTTGCTTAGGGGCACCGGAAAAAAATCCGACTATGTCGCATATGTAGAGATAATAATAAGTGTATTTTTTAGATTTTTTAAAATTAAATTTTTTTTGGGGGGCCCCAAAAACAACTGTACTTAGGGGCCCCGCAATACCTAAATCCGTCCCTGACCGTAGCGCCACAATAAAGAGATCGATTAGCAATTCATTTTTGTGTTTACTTGTGTTTACCTCGTTGCTAAACTCCCCCGTCTGATGTTTATCAGTTTCGCACTTGCAAACTCAAACTAGTGTTTATTTACTACTCTAGCCCTTATCTCTTCTGATCCTCTTTACTCAGCAAGCACCGTCTCATCAATGGCAAAGTTGTCTCCGAGGATTTCACACCTGACGGAAAGGCAAGTGTAGTTGACATGCAAACAACTGGCACCGACGGGCGCTTTTCTTCTCAATACTCAAACGACAGTGCCGGAATTACTCGACTTTGGTAAACAGGCTCATTCGAAATGCCACCAGACACCAACCCTTTAATTTTCATGTCAAACCAAAAAAAAAAAATTTTCATTAAAAATTCTTCCCCTTTCATTCCCCGTAACGAAAAAAAAGGACAACCCTTCAAGCTTCATCGTATAATTAACTATTAGACTGTTTGACAATGACAGCCGGTATACCATATTGGATTAGTAGTGATGGGGGTTAATATAACCCCATTGCGCACGGTGCACAAAAAGAATCGGGTAATGCAAAGTCAGACTTTAAATCCCATCTTCCTCCTTGCGCGCGCTGTTTCTTATTCACTCGACTAGAGAGAAAAGAAGAATCCCTTCATTGATTCGTCAAGGCACGTTTTTCCATGCAGTTTGCGCCTCGTCTTAATCCAAGTCAGAGGATTCAAATCGGTTCCAGCACAACAACAAACTTGAAGAAAAAAAACTGCTGAATCCCTGCAACAGACCACTGTAATCTTCGCTAACAATATTCAAAATAAACTCCCAAGTTTTTTTATTTTTCCATTTACATTTTTCTCAGATTTTCTAACACCTTGCTGCTCGTCAATCACAATAGTAAACAATTGTTTCAAATCCCTGTCTACCCATCATTCCTCATTAGCTTAAGTATCTGAATAAGTGTCTAATCTCCTCAACTTTCAAGACAAAAAAAAATAATTCCATCAATCAAATCTTGTTGTTATTTAAAACTGAAAATGCAAATTAATTTCTTCAACTATTTACTAATCGAATCATTTCCGCCAGCTAAAAATAGCATGTCGATCGCATTTTCCGAGTTTCTCGACTCCTTTTCTTCGAAATTAATATTCATGGCCGCCAGGCGCCGTCTCCACAGACAGCCATCGAGGGCGCTGCGGTCGGCGCGCAATCGCCTTTCAATTGGTCGTGATTGAAATATTCGACGGCAAACGCGTGCGTCACACGTGCCCACAGCCATTTCGAAAACGCAGAATAAAAAGAAAATTAGCAAACTGGAAAGCGAGATGGGCATTGGCATTGGCAGTGGCAATGCCGCCAGTCCAGTTGACGTTCGCCGGCGGCGGAACGTGACCGAGTGGCCACACACTTTTCAAAACCAGACAAAGAAGTCAGACCTCCAAGGTTATTCGCAGGTACTTGTCGCCAACAAACAAGGACAAAATTGGACATGGCTTGGCTGTTCTGTTTGCCCATCCCTCACCGAAACAAACTAAGCGTGCCCAAGAGGTGAACTTCAACTTCCTTACTAGGACCACAAATGTCCTTTTAGTTCTTTTTCCTCTAAACCACCCAATTTTATCCTTGAACGAGAGGGAGTCGAGACGAGACGAGACGAGACGAGACGAGACTGCTGCCATTTTCAATCAACTCATTTCAGTCGAGCTCTTTAACTGTACTCGGTTAATGACCTCTAACTTTTATCATTAATTTTCCCGAACTCAAAAGTAATGACCTTTTAACACTTAAGTTAAGCTGGCTTTTATTCGGAATTAAATTAGCAAAAAGTTCACAAACACGAGCAGCAGAGAACAAAACCATAATGATCCGCAGTGTGGGTCGAATAAAGTGGGTGATGCTGCTCAAAAAAATAATAAAATGTCATCTCCATGGCAACTGTGACATCACAGACGGGAGCAGCTCCAATTATGGAATAATAAGCACAATTATAATTCAAATTTACTGCTCCCAAAATAACCGCTCGCAAGTGCTATCACGCACCGACAAATTTCCTGCCTCCAGAACCCAAACCGAAAATCACCACTAAACAAAATAATTTCTGTTTAATTAAATAAACAAAAATTCGTTGCCGCCGTCAAGCAGAACATAATGCAAATAACATGCAAAAATGTATTACAAAATGCTATACATTTCTAAATATATTACAATACATTGCAATAGATCAAAGGTTCCCAATCTTTTTAAGATGACGTACCTGTTAGTAGAGTACAATATGGTGACGTACCAGTAGGTCAAACACCAAGAATCCAAAAAAAAATTAAAAATCTCCACAAATTCCAGTCAAAAATCACAAAATCCAACAACAAAAATCCATAAAAATTAAACATTTGCACAAATAAAACCAAAAATCCATTCAAAAAATAAAAAATTTCCCCCGAAACATTAAAAACTTTAGTGAAATATCAAAATTCCCTTCAAAAATCACAAAACCAAACACCAAAAATCCAAAAAATAAACAAAATCTCCTCAAAAAAATCAAATTCTTCCACAAAATATCAAAATCCACTTATCGCATACCGGTACCATATGGGTTTCTTCGCCACGCTCAGCAAGCAGATTTTTTTTGTCTGTGTATTTCAATAGATGGGCGATGAACCCACTCACCAACATAACCCCTGGTCCTCGATTTCCCCTTTCCAACCCGAACGAATTGTGCTCCTTAATTGCAGTCCTTCGAAATCGCATTCGAGAAATGTTTCTCGTTCTCACCACTTATTAATTTGAAATGATTGGATGGACGCCCACAGTTCGCACGGACTTTTTCTCTGTCATTCCCTGCGAGCTGTTTTGCTTCCCGACGCAATTTCCCTCCAACTTATTTCTCCCGGCCTCGACTGCACTGGCGACACCAGCAGCAGCCCAAAGAATCACAAAAATACAATTAAAGATGACACAGCACATCTAGGCGCTTAAGGGTGCTTACAACTTAAAAAAAAAACGCTTTTTATTGCTTTTCTCAAGGCTGAGTTGGTCACATTCTTGAAATAAATCTTCCGTGCAACTCAAATCACGATTACAATCAAATTAATCAATAATATCGACAAGTAATTTGACACGTAATAACATACAAACAACAACAACCCGGAAAATTCTCACTACGAAACCGGTGAGAATCATCATCGTCCCAAAGGTGTCATTATTTTCGCGAGCAAAACATTTCTCCGAAAGTGAACAACTTCCCGGGTGAATTGAAAATAAAAAAATAAAAAAATAAAAAAATAAACCCCAAACAAAACTCCAAAAGTAAAAATATATATAAAAAAAATAAATAAATAAAAAAAGGAAATTTTTCTCAAAACTGCACTGCTTTTCATGTCACTAGCAAATGCAGCCGGAGCCGGAGATTGCAAACCCCAGGCAACGAGCTGCACCAGTCGATATTTGTGCCTTCCTTAAGAAAGTGAAGGCCATCCCTTTTCATCGCCCTCGGCGGAGCCACAACGTGCAGAGTCTGAAGTTGAGAGAGAGAGAGAGAGAGAGAGAGAGAGGAGAGAGAAAGAAGGAGAGAGAGGAGAGAGAGCATCAGATGCGAAGAAAAACTCGGGCGCGCATTCGTCTTTGGAAATATGTAACCGTAGTAAAAATTAATTCGACAAAACGTAACGGCAGCCGAAAACTTGCCACTTTTGCATGATTTAACGAACCGGTTTCAATGCATAAATATGCTAATGTTTATGAGTTAATTCCCTCTATGGCTATTCTGACTGTGCAATATTCCTATAGCCACGGCCCTACGCATACACCACCTTCAATCATCTACAGGTGAGACCCCTTTATGCGCTCGGGGGCAATAGGCAAGTTTGCTTCTCCAATCAGGCAAAAGGCTTTCTCGTCGAGATCAATGAGCGTTGCGTAGGAGGGTAGCCCCCACACTACCGTTTCCTGGTTCCCAACCCGGTGGCAAATCATTTCTCCAACCGATACAAACTACCGCCGAGCGTATAAAGGAAGAATGCCAAAACGAGATAAAGCTAACGCTTTAAAGCAGACAACACCAACAAGTATCGCAACACGGAAAATAAAAAAATCATTCGCAAAACACGAGAAATGCGAAATGCGAGCGCAACTTTATTTTTTTATTTTTTTTATTTTTTTTTATTTTTCGAACAAAGAAATTGTAAAAACAAAACACGGATGCTGCTCCGCCATTTCTCAAGTTATAGACTTTGCAAGTTCCAAGGTGGCCGTTGCCCATTTACCGCTTCTTAAGAATGGCGATTTAGAGACACCGAGGGGGCCCGCTGATCTCTTTTCGGCCGAGGGAATAGAATGATTTCACTGGGCCTCGACTACGTTTACGACCGTTTTACGAGGAGGGTGCAACAGACCTCCCGCACACCAAAAAGATGCCACAGCACCAGCTGCACAAATGCATGCGGGGCCACACTAAGACAAAAGCACAAACAGCTGCCGAAATGGGATTAGCATTCAAAATCACTGAATCTCCACTCCAAATAGGTTAAAACGGAAAACACTTATTGAAAATTTAAGAAATAAATAAATAAATTAATAAATTAATAAATTTAAACACAACAAAAATTTTTCTTACCTCGTGTCGATGCTTCTCTTTAATCCTCAATGCATCAAATCTTCAATTTCTAAAAAAATACCCAAAAAAAAGTTAATTAAAATTAATATTATCGTTTCGTTTCATAATTACAAATTCAAAAACCCTTTTCTATCCCCTTTCAGAGTGATATTCGCAGCAAAAAATTAAAACGACCGCATCACTTACGTCAATGTCATCGAATCAGAATTACGCCATTTCTCAACTGCTAGTCTCATTAATGTCTGTAGGCGACGAGTCGCAGCGCCCTCTTTTTCCTCCTAAGCATCGCGAACGGGGTGAAGAGAGTTCACCATCGCCCCAAACTCCCTTCTTAAACATCACTCTTTGCATCATTAATAATAATTCCCGCAACTAACGAGATGGTCCATGCACTAATTACAAAACCGAGAACAATTAAACCCCTCTCCAACCTCTCCCCCACCCCCCAACACACAAAAAAAACCCAAAAAAATAAAAATATTTTTTAGTGCCTCCACTCCAGTCCAGTCCAGTCCAGTCCACGTCGTCCGCCCTTTTATTTTCCTCTGACTGCGTCACACACCCATGTCACAAACATCACTTTACAGCACAAGAGTATTATATGCTTTTCTTCTATTGTGAGTCGAGGGTGTGAATCCAAGCGTGCTATTATGACTCTATCAATGGCACAAGTCGGAATGCGACTCACACCAAAGGATATCCTGCTACCCCTCCCAACCTCTCACCCACCAAAACCCCATTGAAAACGTGTACCCTTTGTCGCGTGACTTCTCAACTGCAATTCTCAATCGCCTTTGCATCCGTAAAGCCCGAAACGTGCACTTTTACAGCGACCGATAATGAAGAGCACTGATTACATTTGATAATGGTAATTAGGTCCGACCACACCGCAAATGGATTACCGTGATCAACTAGGAGGAGACGATGCCACACCGCCTCGAGTCGCTTCCACACACAACGAAACAGAACGAAAAAACGTCAAGAACGGCAACGCAGACAATCAAAAAGCGGCCGACATCATTTATCTTAAAATTAATTTCATTCTTTAAATTTTAATTATCCAACCGAATCAAATGGTGTACCTTGAGACATTTTTTGAGTTTCAAGGCTTAGATCTTGTTGGGAATCCCCTCTCTTGACATACTTAATATCCAAACAACATATCTCCCAGTGCAAAAGTGGGAACTTTATTATTTTTGGCCTGTTCGATCTTAAAATGTCGTATTGCAGAGGTGTCCAATCTTTTTAAGATGACGTACCGGTTAGTAGAGTACAATATGGTGACGTATCAGTAGGCCAAACACCAAGAATCCAAAAAAATATTTAAAATCTCCACAAATTGCAGTCAAAAAACACAAAATCACAAAATCCAACACCAAAAATTTATAAAAATTAAACATTTTCCCCAAAAATATCAAAATTTCCACAAATACTTGTACAACCAAAATTCCATTCAAAAAATGAGAAATTTCCCCCGAAAATTAAAATCTTTAGTCAAATATCAAAATTCCCTTCAAAAATCACAAAATCAAACACCAAAAAACCAAAAAAAATCAAAATCTCCTCAAAAAAAATCAAAAATCTCATTCAAAATCCACCTATCGCGTACCAGTACCGGTACGCGTATCACAGGTTGAGAACCTGGAGTTATTACGCGACGACTATATTCATTAGTGTCGAAATTGTGAATCGCAAAGTTTGCGATTGCTTAGTTAAGTTGCAAATAGATGCAGGAGGCACGAAGCGAATGCACACTGCGACCCGTGGACGAGTGCAATTGCTGTCAGCTCAGTGGCAATTGAAAAATGAGAATGCGCATTCAATCGTGTTGACTCGACATAAACAAAAATGTCCGAGGCAACAACTCGTGATGCAAAAGCGACAAGATGCAATGTATATTTGAAAACGGCTCGAGAGGAACGGCCAAATATTGCTGAATTTCACAGAATTCAAAGTGACGTATTGATTCGGTCGGCAGAGGAAACGTCTTCCCTCACCCACCTCATCTCTCGCCTAGAGACACACCTGTCAATATCCGAGCTATTTTTCAAAGTCGCCTGAAGTTAATGGATTATTTTATCATTTCCTTGCAGACCCGGCCAAACACCTTGTTTGCATCCAAAAGCAATCACTTTTTCGTATTTAAAAATATAATCATTATGGATTCGACAACGTCTAGTTATCACCAAACTGATTATTAGTCGACCGGAAATTGCACTTGGAATAAGAGAAACGAGTCTTCGCTTGGCCGAGCAACCAATGTCCTACTGTACCACTGGACAATGAAACGAATAAACAATTCTCCTCGGATGCTCATTAACAAGTTGAAAACAACATTTTAACTGGCTGCTGTTGGACCGTCATATTTCAAGACAGATCGCTCCAATACTCTGCAGTCACCCACACAGTGGGGTGCCCAACCCACGTCCACCCTCTGCGCGTTCATCATAAGAAACGCCTGTTTCTAACCCCCGTCGTGGGATCGGAATTACCCGTATCATTTTTCAAAATTCAGCTTATTAAAGGGTCTGGTCTGATCCTGTCAACTTGAAAAATGGTGCCCAAATTTTTTAAATGTTTTTTTTTTTTAAAGCAACACAATATTCAATTTGAAAAACAATGAGATTTCATCCGAGTGCATCTTCTGAACCAAAGCTTAATACACATCCCCCTTCTGGGGCCAAATATTGTTGCGTACAAACAAAATGACAGCAAAGTCACATAAAAATTATGACCAATCACAATCATGATAGACTGCAAAGCCTTCTGGGTTCTTTGAATTTGTTCGTGCACGGAAATAATTGAATTTTTCCAAGCACCATCACTGCTGAAAAGAACATAATTCCGCTTGCCTGAACGTTTCCATGTTCAACCAAAGTGTGTGTATCACGTCATCCTGAACGTTTTGCCATTCCGTGCACCTTGTGCATTGTATGTCATGGACAAAATTGAATTGTACAAAGCTACAACTACAACTAAGAATACGTTCAGCTCAAATTCGATTTCATCGGAATATTTTCCGCCATCTATTGACAACATAACAAACTTCTTCAATGAATTATAAATCGGTTAGTAAATTGTTTTATCTGGAGGGTTAACCGTTAGAAAGAAAATCGAAAGACGAAGCAACGACTAGATGCGAGCGAGCGAGGTCTGGCTTTGGCACGATTGAGGCGGAAATCACGAGATTTAATACGGATTCGCTGACGTTTGCGCCGCAAATTTCAATTCCACGAGCGAGCGTCGCGAATCTGCGTGTAGCACACACCTACTCGTTCCTTAAGACGATTCGCGCACCTGCTCGTCATTAAAGAGCATGACCGTGTGTAAATGACATTCATGTTTAATTACAAACTCGGCTCAAATTAATTTGAATATACTTAAAAACACCTTCTTAACAACTCACCTCTTCGTTTACATTTTAAAAAACAAATAAATCTAAAAATAAAAAAAAATTGTTTGCGACTAACAATTTACAATTTAAATGATTTAAAATTGCTGATTAATGATACAATCTTGCAGTCACTGCAGTGCTCTTTCGCACTGCCAGCTTGAGTGCCCCTCCCCACCTTAACTATTGATTGTCGCAGAGGTGAACAGGGCCAGGCGGAAACACCTGGCAACGAAGACGAGATGGCGCTCTCGCATCCTCATTTCGGTCGTCATAGCAACACACTTTGGATTGCGAGTGGAGGTATGCCCTAACAGAGATACCATCTCCAATTGCGATCAAGGCGTCCTCGGCTAAGTGTCGGCATTCAACAACCTTCCACCCTCCCTTGATGACTCGCGTCTCATCATCGTCCACCTTTTTCCAAACAAAAACTGCATTCATCGACACAAATGCTTTAAACTCGACAAAAAAAAATCAAAATCAAATTTCCATCGCACGCAAAAAACACAGGAAAAAAGACAGAAATTAAAGAACCCTGCGCCCTTTAGGGACGTGCTGGTTCGGAAGACTTTTAATGAATTTACTACATTACTCGACACCGTGTACACCGAATACATTAAGTCAAATTTCGTCGAAACTGTACACTCGAGGGTTTAATATACCTTAATGCATATCTTGTTCGATGAACGGAAATGGATGTGGCAAAGTGGGAGAAAACTCACACGTGACGATCGATATGATGATTGACAAAAACAAGTTCAAATTACAAAACGAGCGTCCAAAACCATCAACTAATTAACACAATAGCCTCCAGATGACCAGAGTAACTTCCATGTTGCCAGTAAACAGGCCATAAAGGAGGGGATCATTACCCGCGAGACCCCTGCGTTTCTTTTTTTTTATATTTTTATTTCCCCTCCCCTATTTGGTCTGGATTGTATTTATTGATTGCACCCCTCGGTCTATAATGAAGACGTGGTCAGAATCCTCTACTCGAGAGAGAGAGAGAGAGAGACCCCATAATCAATCCTGTGGTCAGGACCTGTTATGATGTTCATCGGGCTTGGAATTTTTTTTTATGCCCTAGTGATGGACACTAAGCAGAAGTGAAACACACTCGGGGGAGTCGCCAACCCATCTCGTTATGAGTGCGACGTCAATGTTGGACTCGGTCCACACATGTGGTGATATGCAGGATCTGAGCATCATAAAAACAATCATGCATTTGGGCAAGCCAAGGAAAAAGTTGATGTCTACAAACCACACCCAGAGAATCATTATAGTTTCAGGTGTAACCAAAAATCCTTGACCGTGACGAATAGTTTTCGAATCAAGATGAGTGGTCTATGTCAGCTTGGATTTTAGAATATATAGAAATAATAATAATATTAATAATAATAACGAGCAGAAATTGAACAGTCGGCTGCTGTACGAGAACAATTTCAGGACAATTTTAGATTTAACTTATAAATAATAGAAAAACGTTTTAAAAACAACAAGCATTTATTTTTATTTTTAATTCAAACATAGGAATTAAGGGTCTAACTCAATCAAACCTAAATTTCCATACCGTATCTATTTATAACCATTTTAATTTCCTTATTTAACAATGTATAAATCAATTCGCTCAAGTCAAATTTCTTTTTTTTAAATTAAATTTTTCGAAAATCAATTTTTTCCCCCGTTGAGCCTACTAATAGCTCAATTACCACGCAAACCCTTTGAATCGGCAGAGCACAACATAATAACTAAGATAAATAAGTTGTTGCACTTCCACTAATTAAACACGAAACCTAAAGTGATTGTTCACTGAACTTCCACATTTGTTAAAGGTTTAAACATCTTATTTCAATACAATATCGCTCGAAACACAAAGCAATCACTAAAGTACACTGTATAATAAGCAGCGATTGCATCTTTTATTCACTACTGAGAGAAATGTATTAAAGTGAAAAGACCTTTCAAGTTAATGATGAAAAAAAGACTTCAATGAGTCTTAAGGGTCAAGTGCACCGACTGTTAACTCTTTACCAATTAAAATAAGCAATTAAAAACGCGCAAAATGACAAAAAAATTTGAATAATTTTAATTATTCATTTTTATCTACAATATAAAAAATATCTTCCAATATGCCTCGGAGTACTATACATGAAGACAAACTAAACTTTTCTTTCTGAATAATTTAAACGACCAGTTGTGGTGACCCTGGAGTTCAAGGAAATTTTCCTAACAAATAAATATGTTGGATTTTGTTTTGTTTTATCATTTAAAAGATATTTTATCTGTGTCTTCGTTCGCAAAAAGAACTTGTTGCTACGGAAATTGAGTAGGTGCTTATAGCAGCCTTCTGTGGGAGTAACTTTCTGCAGAGCCGAAATTGAGATTAAATTGAGTTCAGCTCTCTTCATCACACAGTTCACATCACATTTGGCTCAAAACACAATTGCCTGATTATGATATTTCTGTACTTTGTATAAAAACGAAATATCTGTTTCCTACCAAACATATTTCAATTTCTTTTTTTGAAGTCGCAAGATCGAAACAACAAATAAAGAACAGTCCCAATTGACCGAAACAACAAATATAAAAATAAATTTAAAAAATAAAAAAAATAAAACTCGCGTATCGAAGCATGAGAAACAACAGGAGGCCATTTCAAAGCTCTACTTAGAGATTTTTCTTTCATTTCTACTCCAAAATTAAGTCGACTAAAAAAAAATGAAAGAAAATATTGATTTTCAAGTCTTAAAAACGCTATCTAACCAACTTGTAGTTTTCTTCCGTAATAAATTCCACTTGTAGCAACATCTGGTACAACTGTGACACTGATCTTTGCAACGTTGTTGACTTCATCAGCAGTGCACGCGAGTAGCACATTCCCCAAACAAACAAACAGCCAAAACCTCAATTTGTTGCGACGAAAATCCTCTACAATGACCCTATTGCGAATGCCACAAGAATCTAAATTACCACAATTATCAACTAGTGGTAGCCGAAACATAACTCCCATCTAATAAAACAACCTCCATGTTCCCAGTCCCACACGTACACTTTAAATTACTCAAAATGCAATCTCCCAAACTAAACCAAACCAACTCGAACTGCACATTGACAGCATCAAACCTCTTTGCCAGCTGCACTTTATCCAAATGAAAAACGCAATCAAAAGTAAAACCAACGTTAAAAAAATCGCCATTTTTTAAACTTTCCATTTTGAAACCAAAATAAAAAACAATATTATCCACACACGCTTCACTAATGACCACATTGGTCAATATTTGCGTAAGCCAACAGCGTGGGAAAATCGTTCGCACCACCGTGTTGCAATCAAACACAATTCGCATTGAAAATACAGCAAACTGCGATCAATCACCAGCTTTTTAAACGACGTTATCATCACCAAACATCTGTTAGATTTATATAGTCAAGAATGAGCTGAAATGGCAGCCATTTTGGCTCGTGCGTCCACTTCGGAGACGAGTTTAAGAACCTGCTCTCTTTCTTTCTTTCTTTCTGTCTTTCTTTTCTTTTCTTTTCATTTTATTACTGTTGTACCATCGTGATTAACATTTATCGGTTTACAGAGTAAAGTTATCGAGTGGGAGCTGCTTTTTCTTTGATTTATATCACGAGAAGATGGTTCGGTCCACTTGCTGCCCCTCGAGATGTGCTGCTCATGGACAGGGCGGCGCCTGGTGGAGAATTTTTAAACAAGCACCTCCTTAGAACGACCTGCTCCTTTCGGTAGCGAGTTCGTTTAAAGGCGAGAGTAGTCGGCACGATCCCACGACATAAAAGAATGAGAAGACACCACCTGGTATACATCTTGCCAACTCAACTCGCCAAAACCCCCGCGAGGCCGACCACGGATGACAAGCTGTGATTGCAATTAACGCACGCCATTGTACGACAGCCAGCTGCATCTATTGATCTTATAAGGTCTTAGCCAGTTTCCAAGACAACCGCGGAAAACTAACATTTCGGTCTGCTAATGTGGACTTTGGCGCGCATCTCCATGTTAAACCAATGGCATAGAAACCAGAGGCTTGCATTTGTCCGCTATCTTAATTTAGAAGTGAAATTACGCGTTTCCGCAATTTTTAACAATCTTTTTTCGTACAAGGGAAAGGAATTCTAGCACTCCGACATCTGCAGGCAAAATAGATAAGAGCAGCAAAATCTGGCCTCGTACGACTTCTCCCATGTCGCAGTGTAGTCGTATATGCGCGAAGCACATCCTGTAAAAAGGGAACATTTAATACGATATCAAAGAATAATTTTTTTTCTTCCATTTTTTTTTTCTTTTCCATGAGGATTCCGAGTAAAAAATAAGAGCGAAATGTTCAACTTTACGAGCTCATAAACACACCAACATCTTACACGGTTCGATGCTGATACAAAAACATCAAACTCGCCAAAAATTCTTGCACGAGATGCATCTTTTCTCCTTTTTTCCTCTCAGTTTTACTACATGATATGCCATTTTCACAAAATTTCATCAAGTAGTCGTATAAATAAAGCTCGCAGCTCCGATCCCCTGACGATAAAACATCAACTTCGTTTTCAACAAATAAACTTTTTATTCTGAAATTATTTCATAAATCAGATTCGAAATGCTCTACAACATTGAAAGCGTATTTGCGACGTCCTAACGAACACCAATAGCGCCAAACAATCGCCTGTATTGATCCAGCTTCCCTACATAGCATCTGCAAGCCGCGCAATATCCGAAACAGCATAGTCGGACTGTACAAACAACAAATGCATAAATCATTGCACAAATCTTGCAAAGCACCTCAGGAAACTCTGGCTTCGTCTAACCACTGCACAATTATCTTACATTCAAACAAAAAAACACAATATTAATGATATTGAATTATGAATCTGAGTGCAAACACAACCTTTAGCTGAAATTTGCCGGGCGAGTGATATTTTCGTTCGTTTCTGCACCAGCTCATTTTATATTCAACGTATATAATTTTTTTCTTCTCCCTTTTGAAAACGTATGTAATTTCTGGTGCATTTTAATCTGCAAATCTCCATTTCCTTTTGTGCTGCCATTCATATCGATACGAATAATCTCCTATATTAAACTTTATGACAAGAATTGTATCAATGAAAACTGACACTCGAGATTGAAAAATACCAATTAACTAATAGAAGGTTATCACGTAACAACTGCTGACATCGAGAAAAAGTCAAAAGACAATTGCATTTGACATTTTCGATTCGGCATTTTCCACCCAATTCAGGCCAATCAACACCACCAATTCATCGCTAATCATTTCCAAAAATTAAAAATTAAAAATACAAAATATTTGACCACATCCGTACCATAAATATTCGCATCAACTCTTTTTTTCCCTTCCTATATTTTCATCGACTCGAAAACCCATCGTTGCATGCAATCAACTTCATTAAAAACTAGGATGAGGAGGGGAAGCGCCAAACCAATATCCATTCGATGCAAATTCCTCCGTACGAAGCAATGGCACTTATTAACTGTAATAAGGACCATCATCGCCCAACGAGAAGTTGATTGACAGTGTTGCTAAGCAACGGCAGATGATGCTCTCACGGAGAATAGAAAAAAGGAAAAAAAGGAAAAAAACTTGTGCTAGGATATACGCACGAGATATATTTGCCAATCTCGCTAAAGAAACCTCGCCCCCACCCACGACTTACCCTTATTTGAATACGAAAACGGCAAGCAGCATCTCGCTGAGAAAAACATCATTATTTCAGCGTCTTGTTGCTATAGCGACAAGAGCTGTTGATTCTGACTTGGCATCAACAAGTCTCGGAGTTTGAGAACGGAAATACAAAAAGTTATCCGGACAAATAAATCAGCGCTTTCAATCCAAATGTTTTCGATATTAAAATTGGTCTATTTAACTTTGGACGTTATTTATTACGTACAAACTTGTAGCGGTTCGTGTAAAAGAGTAAGGTCTCTCTACAGTGATAAATTTCGTTCCCGCGAGTGCCTTTTTGCCTATAATAGCGCCAGTGCAATATCGTTGCCACTTTGGCCCGCGAATATCGTCCAACGCTATTTCACCTTATATCCTCGTTTCCTCAATAAATAAGCAGCATTTGCTACACTCGTGACCGAGATCAATGACGCTGGCAACCGCCGCCTCCGCAATTTCTGGCAACCGTGAAACGGCCAAAATGCGCTCCACAACAACAAAAAAACAAAAAAATACAAAAAACAATTTCTCCCAGAAAAAAATCGTATTAAAAATCCGAATAAAAACAATAGATAAATTTAAAAAAATTCACAAAATCGTGAAAAACCTTAAATCTTTTTCAATTACAACTAAAAACAATTTCTAAATTGCCAAATGAAAAAATAGCAGCTATAAACCAGATGCAACATATGTACACAGACATCAATCGACACCTTTTACCACCAAGGTCCACAAACAAATATTTATTAACAGATGGCGGTTTCGAGCATTGCATTTCCTTCAGCTGCCTCGCAAATTTCTCCCCTGTCGAGGTTTGTATCTTGTGTAAATAATGTTCCATCTCGTTCCAAATGGAGACACAAATAACTAACGCTGCTCAAACTTGCCAAACCACACATTCTGTTTAAATTATTTACAGTGAAATAACAACAGTACTGTATAGGTATAATCCTTTTTTTTTATGTTAAAAAATCGTTATGGGCGTTACTCGTAAACAAACACGCGACGATAGTCACAACTCAATTTTATTCAACTACTGACGTGACTTGACTTCACGTTTTCAACATTCGTACTTGCAGTGAAGCATTGTGAAACTTCCCATACAATTCTAGATTTTTTCTTCAAATTTTTGCATGGGAATTAATTGATACACCATTCCGAAGGCCCAAAAAAATTAATTGAAGCAAACATTTTACACTTCATCGAAGTATCCCTTTAAAACAAACACAATTTTCTAAAACCACAGCCACAGACCCGCAGCTAAGAAATAAAAACAGATTTAAAATTAAATTAAAAACACAATCCCATTCTACAAAATAAAAACTAAATAAAAATAAAGGTGGAGGCAAACCATATACGTCCCTATCGTAAAGAAGCAAGCAGTTGGTAGCAAATAAAGAAATTGGTGTGGGCGCCCACATCCACCCAGCCCAACAAGGAGAAAATGAGTTCATCGAGTCAATATAAGGGCACTAACCAACCCAAACAACATTTCCAACCACAATTAAAAACCATACCCTTTCCCAACCTAGACCCATGTGGCCATGTCCATTTCCTCTCACATCCCACTTTGCCCACCAAATAAAAAAAATAAAAAACATATAAAATAAAAAAAAGAATTTCGAAAAAATCCAAAACGACTCTTCTTTTATTCAACCTCCCAACCTCCAATCGCCACGATCTCTCTCCAGAGAGGAAAAACGCCAGTCACGACCGAAGCGCATATAAAAGAAAAAAAATGGCGGGTCCTTTTACGCCTTAAACCAAATCGATCTTCATACCTTCATCCAACCACTCGCAATTCCCCACAAACCGAGTACAAATATGGATGACGACATTTACTTCAATCTGAAAAATGAAGAAGAAAAAGAAAAATGCCATTCTATCGGTTAAATATCAGTTTGATCCATTTTTTCTTGTCACCCACTGGGGCAATTTTTCTCTCAGGAATAAAAGGTGTTCTCGATAATATCGAGGCGGGGTAAAAATAAGAGTGAAAAAAAACAAGCAACACGAGTCGTTCCACGTGCCATTCGTCAGGGCGAGCAAATGCCCTCGTTTCCTTCGAAAATACCTGCAGTCGTGTTGCAGTGCCAGACAAATGAAGGGCGATTTGTCGTTGTGGTGGGTGGCACCGTCTCCACCTACCCCCACCCTAAACCTTGAGGAATGTGTGCGGTTCGGTGATGCGTGATAGTTGGAGAAAAATAATGAATGTGTGTTTTTAAAGTCGATTCTCCGATCGATTTTTCGTGTTAAAAGAAAATATAAAAAATAACCAATTCCGTCCAAAAGAGGATTATTTCCATCGACTTTTAAGTTTCCATAAAATATTAAACATTGTAAATTAGTATCCGGACTAAAAAAAGTAAAAACATCGATTACTTTCGGTGTTTATCGGTGTTTGCAGGCGCCCAAGGAACTGGGACGAACCTTGGCCATACAACACTCCTTTCCTCATGAGTTGGCAAGATTTAGAGACGGGATCAGGTGGCATTGCTGACAGGAAAGAAGGGCGAGGTTGGTTCTAACTGTATTTATAGAAACGGATTTTTTTTTTTTCAATTTGTAAATTTATTTTACTTAATTTTTTTCCCTCCACAATTTCTCGGAAAACCGAAAATAAACAGCTGAGGAACTGGCGCCGAGCCAAACAAAGTGAAACTACCACCAGCAGGTGGGCAAAGAGGCCAACAGGACCCCCGAGGCCCACCCACGCCAACAGACGCAGGCACCATCATCTACCAAATTGATTAACAAGAACACCATAAATCCACGCTCCTCTCCAAAAAACCCCGCCTTAAAAAACAAAGTTGGTACACCTAGCAATAGATGGCTTCCCACAGGTACGCGCAAGATGCGTAATAAGATAAGCAAGCATCAAGATGAGGTTGGCAATCTTTCACCAAAAGCAGTTTATTCACATAGATAAGGAACCCGGGCAACATTTTTTATGGGTTCCTTTCTTTCTTTCATCAACCAAAATTCAAGATCGTAAAATATCAACAAGAAAAATCATCGACATCGTTATCCCGTTGCCGAGGACTCGGTCGATGCAAACTCTTCGATTAACACGTCATCAAAAGAAAATAAGTTTTTCGTGTTTTTATAAACAGTAAAAACAGAAGACACTTGTGAATGTGGGGAGAATATTTCATCGTTGTGTGATTTTAGCAAAGTCTTTGCAGCTCACGCTCGGTCTTGCGAGTAACGTATTTCTTCTATTTGTAAATGTCATTTTCTGCCACGACCTATAATGGAGAGCGACTTGTAATCGAAGAAATACGGTATATGGCGATTAAAAATTCCTTTCATTGAACCAACAAATTATGGTCGCTATGTTGCCTGGTTTTTGCTTTTGCGATTTTTATTGAACATTTTTGGCTGTTTTTGGTGTCCATTCAGTTTTACGTAAAAAACAGAAACTCCGAGTGCACCCATTGTTTTATTTCATTATTTTTCAGAATTCCAAATTTATTGCGATTTCTTTGTTTGTGCAAATGTTTTACAGTGAAAAAACGCATTTTTTTACTGCAAAACATTTGCAGAAACAAAGAAAGTTTACGACTTGAACTTTTAATGCGCCCATTGTAATTCGTAACAATGGGATAAGTGCAACGTTATTGTACTATACAATGAGTCTCGTTTGATAAAATTTTAATTTTTTTGTTGTCGGATCTTTAAAGCTACACCTTAAGGCGAACTTCACTAATTTTTATTTTTCATTGCACAATTCCTTTAAACGCGAGGCGAGCATCGAACTAATGAATTCTTAATTCGCACGTCAAAAAGGGCGCCACATTCTTCTCAATTAACCCGCGGATGCCATGTCAACTCAACTCGCAACGTTTCAAACTTATAAATATACAAACCTAATCGAATTTCCCATTTTCGATTTTCGAAACCCAAAATCAGCTGCATATTTCATCATCCCACTCCATTAGAAAGCATCAAATAAAAAAGGGCGCTACATTTCCGTTGGGCCTAAACACCTGCATCACCTTTTGCCATTTGATGGTGTCATCTTTCAAATCGCGCACGCGCCCCTTAATGTTTATTTCTGTAAAAATTCCCTCTCGCATTCCTCATTTGGCGCAGTGAAACCAACGCCTCGCTTCATAAACCAGACTCGTTTCGTAGTACAAGTCGCTCTTTTCTTCAATTCTCCTCGACCTTGACTCGTCTCTCTCTTGGTGTGCACTCAAATAGGTCGTGACACCGAGCGACCACTAGCCTGCCTTCTTTTTCAAACTCATATTGGGAGGGAAAACACATCGGAACAAGTGTCGGCCTTTGATTAATGATCAACCCGCCCTGTTCGAGATGCTTGTTGCACATGCACGAGTAACGCGAGCTAATGACTCAAGCAACAAGAAACAAGTGGAATTTCAAAACCAAAAAAACTAAAAAAAAACTCAAAAAAAAATTTTAAAAACTCAAAAAATCACGCGTAAAACCCGTGATTGGATACGGACAGGATGTTGAAACTTTTTCTCTGGCGTCTATAAATATGCGTGGTCTGCGTTCGACAAGGATGATAAGACCGGGCGTAAAAAAAGGGGAAAAAAATATGAAGATGAGAGCGATCCGTTCACATCAAAGACTGACTTGGCTCAAACCTTTCTAAGAATAGATGGGTAAAGGAAGGAAGTCATTAATCTACACTCACTAAAACCGATCCGTCGCCATCTTTGCACCAGAGCACAATCAACACGTGTTCAGAGCACCTTGGACGTCAGCGTACGACGCCAGCTGCCGCAACCTCGATAATAACGTGGGAATATTCAATGAAGCAACAAAAAATAAAAAATAAAAATCCAAAAAATAAAAAATAAAAATTTTTTTTTGGGTCAAAAGATGAAGATGGAGTTGAAATTTTGCAACTCGCTAATTAGCCTGATTGCCACCAGCAAATTAATTAACGGGCGAGTAATCATTCCATTTCATCATTCATAATCTATAAAACCGTGAGATAGAATAAAACGCGCCCAACTCAAGTTGGCGAGCTTATGACGCTGACCATCTGCGTTCAGACGTGCAGACCCCTAAACTGCTCAATCAACAGCGTCTATTTGCGTCCCAGCTCCATCCCATCCCACTTCTTACACAAAAAACAAAAAAGCCAAAAAATAAAAATAAAATAAACAAAGTAAAATAGTGTTTGAACTCACCAAGTGCTGCGTGAGGTCCGGGAAAGACGAAGAGACCGTGGCGGGAGTTGGCCTCCAATCTGACGACACCGAAGCTCGGAGGTGGCGCCTTCTGCCGTGCGCGCGGGACGAGCGCCGCGTATCCACTGCAAGTAGAAATGGAGAGACGCACGTCAGCAAAGCGCACACAGCGCGCGCGCGCGCGGCAAACACGGGTTCCACTCCACCACACCAACCGACTGGAGATTCCACCGAATACCGCGCCACTGTGGCCGTTTGTGGAATTCCATTCTAAGAAATAACACAAACAAAACCAAAAAAAAAAACAAAAAAAAAAAACGCGCAAGTCAAATTACATCTCGCATCTCGTATAACGCATCGCTGAAAACCAAACATTTCCTAATGTTTTTTTTTTTTTTGAATTGTGTGTGACACGTCAAGGCTAGCCCATCCATTTTGTGTCGTTTTTTGCCTCCGTTCCTCACCCCCGTTACCCCTTTTCGCTGTCTGTCAGAGGAAGCCGGCAGTCCTATTGTGGAATTCGTGATAGAAGGGAAGGAGACGGGGAATGATGGGAGAGACTGAGCGTCTTTCTCGGAGTAATTGAAATGTCACAGACCTTCCCCACTATTTTTTCCTGCTCGACCATTAGCTTGAGCCAGCCATACGGCACAGATCGACCTCGGCCTGTCGGCCATCATGTCACTGACCAAAAAGATGGAAAACTCAGCGGGGTGACACGGTATAAACAAAAAAAACACACACACACACACACAACACGAAACAAACTCGGCTCCATTTCCTCCCATCGATCCACCAGGTGCGTGACAGGTAACATTATCTCGTAAGTCCATCTCGACTGTGTCTGCATTGTGTATGTACAAAAACTCGTGACACTTTTGCAATTTTTTTTATTAAATATAAAAAAATAAAAAAATAAAAAAAATAAAAATATATATTCAAGATTAGAAAAAATAATATATGACCTCTCAACCTGCAGCTAGGCTTACTGTAATGGCGACCGTGTAGACTCGTAGTTTGCAGCCCAGCTCTGGGCCCTCGTTCACTCCCTTTATGGCAGTGGAGCATTGGGTTCTGGGGCCACTTAATCACCGCCAACCCCTTTTATTAGTCATAACTTCCTCGGAGGCCCCACTGTTTATTTGGTTTCGCAGAACACTTCAACGTTTCACTCACCCCCTTTTCCAAGACACACCAAACATCTCGCAACAACAAAAAAAAAATAAAAAAAATAAAAAACAAAAATAAAAATTAAAGTTCAGAAATAGAAAAAGAAAAAAATTAAATTTTATAATTCCTTCAATGCGCCTCAAAGGGACTGTTAAAGAGTTGTTAATTCCCAATTCTATTTTAATCGCAAACGACTTCTGAGAACAATCTTCAACTATCTTATTACGATCCCATAAATTACTAACCATCACGAGGCGTGACCCCTCGTCACGCCCCCTACCGACTACTAAATTTCCACAGCGTTAAGAAATTGGTGGGGAAGACAAAATGCATCAGAAATCCCTTTAAAAAAAATATTAAAAAGTAAACCAAACGCCTTATCATGCTTCGTGCTTAATGCAACAGACACCAGGCGTCGCTCGACGTGCGTGGGTGGACCAGTGGCCGGCAACTAGGCGACCGTAATGCGATTAGGGTTGGCACTCGGGCGCCGTCTCTTCAAGAGATGAGAATTATGGAACGTGCGTCGAGGAAAATGTTGGCGGCAAATAATGGCGGCTTCTTTACGTTGCCATGGAACCAAACGCAAATTAGACAGCTCATCTATATTTAGAAACAAATATAAACAGAAAACCGGCCAATCGGCTCGACAAAACGTTCCGCGAGAAGGGCGAAGGGCGAGGAGAAAATCTCTCTTTTGACCGATGGTGGTCGAATAAGAAACGACACAATTCAATCACTGTAGCGAGGAAGTTGCGCACCCATAATATGGTCGTCCTGACGAAATGAGGAAGCTCTGATAACGTTAAGGCTTCGCTTTTTATAGGGCGGCTGCCTATCTCAGATGGCTCCAAATGGACACTGAGCAATGCGCAACAACAATCGACCAGAAATGGTCGGGAAAATACTGTCGCTCAGCTCAGCGCTTTAAACACCCGAGACCGAGAGGTAGGCGTAGGCGAAGGCGGCCATCTTGATATCCCCACCAAATATTATTGTCCCCAAAAACTGACTTCTTCGGCATTATGTACTTAACGCCGATTAAGCCAACAGATTATACTCACACTGACGAAATAACAATGAAGCGCATTTTCCCATGTCATTCAAAGCAGCTTAATGCCAAAGACAATTTTTTATTTTCTCGTTAATAAAAACAAGACGAAGAAAGAAAAAAATGTTGAAATTTTAAAAATTCATAAAAGGAATTGTCCCACATTCGTTTCATCACTTTAAGCTTTTAAGGATTTTTATTTTTGTTTCGTTGATAATATTCAAAAGTATGTTTTAAACTTGCACAAAATAGCTTTAAATTGAAATCAAACAGAAACAAGTTTCAGTATCGATTTCTAAGAAATGAGCGAGGCAGGAGAAAGCAAGTGAGGACCATTTAGCAAAAGTGAAACACAACTGCATCTTTCGCATCTCTCTAATCAAAGCCCTCGAAACGCTTCAGCCGAATGAATGGCCCAAAATGCCCAACGCTTCACGCCCTTTTAATCAATACAAAAACCAACTAAGAATTAGGGCGCACATCCACCCACAATCACCCGGCTTTCGATCGATGCATCTGCGCGTGCCTGCCGCGTGCGAAGCTCAACCCGACTGTATTTTAATTGACTTGCTCGTATAGGAGAAACGAGCACGGGGGGGGGGGGAAATGAAGAGAGAAAGAGAAGGGCGCGTCCTGCCTGCTCTTGCCTGCTCCTGCCTGCCACAGCCTGTCACCGACACGACACCCACAAACAATAGCAAGCAAAAGCAAAACGCAGTCACGTGGATGGAGTTTCGCACGAGCAGGAGCCCCTCGAGGACGACGACGAAAGCATCTCCCGGGCCTAATGAGTCGACAAACGTTCAACTCTTCTGCTCACACATCCACGTTATTGTTTCCATGACTACAGCACACACATGATTGCGATCTATTTGCAGCAGAAACAGAAACCGACAACTATTTACTCGGATTTGCTCCGTCCAACTGCCCACGCGCAGTCACAATCCGAAATCAACAAAAAAATCATCACACCCAAATCAGATTAATGATTTTTTTGTATTTTTCTTTTATTGGCTGATTTGTGTGCTGAAACAAGTCAATTTCACGCGTTCAAAACGACGTTGTTTCGAGCGATCGAGTGAAATCGATTAATTCGCAGTTATCGTCTGAATGATTAATCATAACGACCAATACGGTTCATCGGTCGAGGTCAGCGGTTCGTATCAGCCTCGGATGACTTCACCTGTTAACCCTTTCGCTGCGAGGGATTGGAGCCGGAGCCGGAGCCGAACCGGGGGTCGTAGGTGTAGGGCAAGTCGAGAAATCGACTTTCGCCCACGTCATGACTCATAACCGGATGCGAATCAAACGCCCTCCAACGACGCGTACAAAATACACAGCTGAGTTTCGTCTATAAATCCCCGCGCAAAGTGGCAGGTAAACGAGGATCAAAAATTAAACACGCACAAAATTTATCGTCTACACCGACATTGATGTAGTGATCGGCAGAGAGAAGCGCACAACAACCAAAATCCTTTGCTAAATTAACCGAATTCCTTAAAGGTGAAGACGCGATTAACATTTGTTTGCATTTTTCAACTTCGCTCTTCAATTTAAAAAAAAAACAAAAAAGACACTTTATTTACACACCCAAACAACCCTTTGATCCCCATCAAGCTTATTTATATTTACACTTACTTATTCTCATGCAGAACAGGCTCTTGCTGAGTTTGGATGAGCCGAGAGGGGGTAAAGAGTCATAACTCAACATTTTGGCCTCCAACAAGTTGCCAAGGAAGTACAACATACTTTAAGAGCAAGAGGAAAAGAAAGAGAGAAAAAAATTAATCCGTAAATTAAAACATGTCATTGAGTCCTGAATTCGATTGCCAAGGGTGAGAAAGAAAATTACACGCATGCAAATGGACCAATTAAAATTTAGATTAAAATTAAAAGCAAATTTGTTTCATTTCATTTTTTCCTCGTCATGAAAAGTTAATTTGAAATAAAAAATTATTATAACACCGTAGTGGTTAAAGTCGCCACCAGGTCGCGCGCGATCGTCGCGAGAGAAAAACAGCTTGTTTAATTTATCGATGTAAAACGCATTTAAATTATCATTTAAATGCAAATATAAGCAACTAAGCTCGTGTCAATCACGCCATCTGACGAGTAAAACACGCAACAAAAATATTCAGCATTTATTTCCCTGTGCGAATTCGAGTATCCGAGTGAAAAATGAAACGTTAAAAATCATCGTTTTCCTTCCGTGTTCATTCGTCAATCGAACGTGTGGGAAGAAATTTGCGAGTTGCAAACGCGGGGGCTGTTGTTATTGAACCGCGTCAACTAAAATGGCGCTTAGAATTAGCGCGTGATTAATGAGGGGCTTAGGGAAATAACGGATTGAGAACGAGAACGCGTCGCTCAGTTTTAATATAGCGGCGAGTCGATATCAAAAATTCCACTGCTGTAAAGTTAAACAATTTTCTTTTTAGCTTCCACAAAAAAAAATTTAAAAAATAAAAAATAAAAAATAAAAAAATGAAATAAAAATCCATTAAAGCTCCTAGGCCCCCCGCAGTAAAAATTTCAGTGCAATTGTTTTCTCAATTAATTACTTGATTTACCGAACACGGATTCCCAAAGAAGCTTTTATTTTATTCCCCTCAATACAACAAAAAACACCTCTAATTACACCTTTGTTTTTTCTTTCGACTTTTTGTTTCATTCGATTTCTTATTGGTGGTCAGATTTAAAAAAAAAAAACAACAACTGTGGTGTGTCACTTCCACCTTAAAATATCTTCGATCTAGTTATGATAATATTAATGGAGAAGCGAAAATTTAGCGAATTTTGTTTCATCGGTAATTGACGACACGTGGGGGGGAAGATATAGTTAGAAAATTCAATTTCCTCGTCCATATTTTTCCGTCCCGAATCAATAACTCACTTTAATCCGAATCTTCTTACAAAATCTCGCGGGGCAGACAGAAAAAGCCAACGCCACAGTATACACCGTCTTTCCTTTCATCCTGTTTATTTATACCGGATTACGAACAGCATTTTCACCTTTAATCCCTTTACACTTAATCAAGCAAATCTCAGGCTCACCTAACGACCCCGATAGCTTTCTCCGAGCAAAACGACAATCCTTTGCCTGTCAAAACACTAACATTCGCCCAAGAACAACAGCAGCATTAGAAAAAAATCCAACTTTAAGCACCGTAATCAAGTCTACCTTTAACGCCACGGAAAAGGCAGCAGAGCGCCATTGCGCTTGCGCGTTCTCACGACTCCATGGATCAATAAGACACTTTTTCATTGATGGGTGTCGCTCTACCACTTTTTTCCTTCTCTTTACTTGCCTTTATGCTACTTCAAGGTTTACGTTTCAATACCAGAGTTGGGTTGGATGAGTGAAAAGATGCATCTTCAAAACACTCGGGAAAAAAATAAAAAATTGTCTGCGTCGGATTAAAGTCGAGTTCGTGTTGATTATCGATAATCAACTTTCGCGGCAAGTCTTTCGACTCGGACGAATTTTTAGACAAAATGTCTCGTTTTTGAATGCAGTCATTTATTTGTTAAACCAGGAGTTCCCCAACCTGTGGTACGCGATAAGTGGATTTTGAATAAGATGTTTGATATTTTGTGGAAGAATTTGATTTTTTTGAGGAGATTTTGACTATTTTTTTGGCATTTCTGGTGTTTGATTTTGTGATTTTTTGAAGGAAATTTTGATATTTCACTAAAGTTGTTAATTTTTTATTTTTTGAATAGAATTTTGGTTTTATTTGTGGAAATTTTGGTATTTTTGGGGAAAATGTTTAATTTTTATGAATTTTTGGTGTTGGATTTTCTGATTTTGTCATTTTTGACTGGAATTTGTGACGATTTTTAGTTTTTTTTCTGATTCTTGGTGTTTAACCTACTGGTACGTCACCATACTGTACTCTACTAACAGCTACACCATCTTAAAAAGATTGGGAACCTCTGTGTTAAACTAAACGATTGCTTAACTTAATGCCATTCAAAAACTCGTCTAAACGGATTTAAACGACCGTTTAAACATTTCCCAATGCACTCTGTAGCTAACCAAGCACCACAAAATTTAAATTAAATTGTCGATTTTTTTAAAAGCGTTGAGAATAAATGTTAAAAAATCGTCCGTATAACCCTTACCCTCTGCTTAGTTGCAGAAGAAAACGAAGCTGTTTACAAACTGCACCCTTTCTTACATTTCAGCTTCGATTGCCATAAACATGAAGCGACCACCCAGTGGGCGCACACAGCAACAACTTTCTTCTTCTCCCGTTGCATCCATGGAGAAGCAATTTGCTTTAATTCGCTTCACGTTTTGAGGTCCCTTTCCTTTCCTTTCCTTTCCTTTCTCGTGTTAAGTCACCTGGCAACGGACTTGAGGTTTCTCGGCAGATCAACGCGCCGCGCTGCTTGCTCTTTGTCTCCGTTATTAATTTCGCCCTTATATGAGTGCGACCAGCTCAGCTTTGGGCGACAGGCAGAGTTAATCAAAGGTATTGTCAAGGACCATGTGACTAATCACCACTATCGCACGACTTTGCGCTCGGTTATGACACACCCTACAACTAATAACGTATTGGAAACGAGATGGCGGGTGAGCTACTCTGTAGCACGACGCAATTTCACTATTTTCGATCAAAACAGGAAATTAGACGAAATAGCAAAACATCGGTACAAATTAATAATACTCGCTACTTGACGAGATTCGCTTTAAGGATCCAAAACTAAGGAGATTTACACGAACGAGCAGAATCAATAGAGCTCAACTACCTGATTAATTTCAGCCCAGCCTACAAACACCTGCCTGCTTCGCGACAAACAAAATCTAATTAAAAATTTAAACGCCGAGTAAAAATAAAACGAAAAAAAGAAATAATAAAAAAAAATTAAAAACAATCAGAAAAATCTTTGTCAAAAATATTTTCTTTTTCATAATTCACTTACAATTTGCATATTTAAATTGCAAACAAGCAAAACACAAGAATCTAACCAATTTTACCTGGCGATGTCAATCCTTATTACAAACCTGTACGCTTCGGCCTCGCATGGAAGAGAAGAGACGCAATGGGGTGACGTGTCCATACATCACTCCAGTAGCGATAAGAGTGTGGAGAGTACACTCGAGTGCAGCCAGAGCTCAACATGGCCTTTGCTGCGTAATCGGAACCCCAAAAATACGCGGCAGGGACCAAATGGCGCGATTATCTGGGCGGCCAACGCTGCCCTGGCGTCTGCGAGGGCGGACGCCAGCTCGCCACCCCCCTCCCCTCCACCCCCCCACAAATTGCCGAGCCGAGTTAAGGAACTTCAACATCCAACGTTAAACTTTAATCTCTTCTGGTCTCTCTAAAGACCCGCGCTAGCCTTTCAAAATACATCGGCCATTTTGGGCTTTGGCGCTTAATGGGCACTGGGGATGCGCGATGACCATCTACTCTTCCACTCGAGGGACTATTAAATCACTCGGAGCAGTAAAGAAAGCGGTGCTTGCAAGTCAGTACGAAGAGTTGTAGGGGCGTCGAGCCGAGCGGGGAGTTTTCCTCTGGTCAAAAGGAATTTCTCGTCTCATCTCGTCTCGTCTCGTCTCGCCTCGTCTCGAGTCTTTTGTAGCTTGTTGCAATATGAATTCCTACGGGAAAGTCAACTGGGCTCATTTGGCCTCACGGATCAGCGCTTCTTTTACAATTTCCCAGACTCCAACGACTTAGTCTCAACCCGTAAAGGTCGCCAGAGGTCGCTCGCTTCTAATGAACGTTATTGATTCGAACGAGAAAAGAGGACGGAAACCATTTGGCTCCTTCATCGCGCTGTCTTTCCTCCGAGGAATCTCCTTGCCAAGGGGCGGTGCGGCTAGATGCGTTTCCTATTGTCAGGGTCACGCTAGAAAAGGGTTATTTACCGTAACCTATTATTCGCCGTGGCGGTGCGAAATGTTCGTTGAAAACTTGACGTTTCAAAAATGCAATAATCGCAAATATGCAATCATCACAATTGAAGAAAAACAAGGGAAAAGAGCTTCAATAGCCTTCCTTCCTCTGTGCTTGAATTCCTAGACATTTCGCTCAGTTGCCTGCGAGACCGATTATTCGAAGATTTTCCAACACCATAATTGGATTAACTCGCCACAGGACAAATTTTGTTTCGTGTTATTTACTTCCCACGAAGAAATCAATAAGCTTAGAGTGTGTGAGTGTGGTGTGGGGGGGTTGTGGGGAGGCGAAAAAAAAAGTCTCTCAACAAAACAAGTTTGTTAATTTAAGTTGGAAAAAATATATTTTTCATTTCACCCTTGTGAATTATTTTCATCTCATTTAACACATTTCTCCTAATGAACGCACCTGCAGTTTGCCAAGCGTCTCCACCTACACGGTCACGCCCAACTGGGTGTGGTCGCCAAATGTCACCCCATCTAAAACTTTTGCTCATCATTTTTCAAAACCTTCATCATTTTCCAACCAACATAAATATATAAATAAATAAAATTTCAAAATAACTCATCCATCACTGGAAAAAATCTCCATTAAAATAAAAATAAAAATATAAAAAATGCTTAAAAAAAATCACTTTCCACAGCGATCCAGCATTTCGACCATTTTTTTTCGCCCCCTCCATGTTTTTCTGCACATCAAATCGAATTACCATTGAGAAGCAAACTCGCTATTTCCACCAACTTCCTTAAAGATCTAAGTGAGATAAGCGTGAAAAGGATGTGGAGGAAGAACAGCAACAGACAGAGCAGACGAAGTGGAGAGAGTAAATCCCATCGGATATGCATTGCTTTTCTCCACAGCGCTTCACGTCCAAAGTCCTATGAATTGCTGCTTTATGCTTTAATCAATAGAAACCCAAGCGGAATCTTGTTTCTCGGAAATGCGTGGCATAAAGTCCTCCACGCAGCATCAGGTGACAAACCCTCGCCCGATTTTTAAAGACGGCCTGCCTTGCCTGCCTGCCTGACTGCTTGCCTGCCTCTCTTCAAAATTAAAAAATTTCAACAATAAAAATAAATTAAACAAGCCGGATTTGCACAAATCAATAAATGCGATGGACGTCATTTCCGTTGGCGCCTTTGTCGCGCGAAAAGCAACACTTTTAATGAACACACGGGCGCACTGAATTAGTTTCGCCGGAGCGATTAAAAAAGGAGGAACGAGAAGGAGAACGAGGTGGGCTGCAAAAGGAGGCAGCGCAAACACAAACTCCTCGTTATAAAGCAAAATGTAAAGCAACAAACCCTCGTGGGAAATATAAACAAGACTTGAGGCCTTTTATTGTAATCTTCATAAAAATAATGGTCTCATGCAAATTGTTGCACTTTTCAGCATCACCACAAACACTCAAGTCGCTCACACCACACCACACCACACCACGCCACGCCGCCTATCTCCTAAACACGGCGCTATTTATTCTTATTTCTTGTAACATTTTAAATGAAAAAGTCAAATTCAGGGCTCCAACTTCAATCCTAGTGAGATTTCCTTATCTTTTGTAAAAAATGTTTTAAAAATGTTTTTTTTTTTTTTTAAAAAATATAATTTTTCTCATCTTCTTCTTCCTTTAAGTTAACCTGGTTCGATTGGACGTTTGCCACAGGTATTAGACGAGTTTGCAAAGAAGTTTGCAATCTGCCTTGTCTATCAGGGCTCCTCTTTTCACCAGAAACAGCTCGCGGAGTCAGCACAGACGCACCGATGCCATTCGCCATGCATCCCAATGAATCCTCCTCCTTTTTTTGCACTTTGGACATTCGACTCTCCTTCGCTCGGCAACTTTCGATTATGCAGAAGCGTTTGCATGGAAAACGAGAAGCTCACTAGGGGCTGTGATTAGAGACCCCGACAGGAAGACGACCGACCACCCCATCTCCATCTCCACCTCCACCATTTTACAAACTACAATGAACGCCATCGTCAAACGTCGTCCTCCTCTCCGCTCCTCTCCTCTCTCTTCCCAAAACGGGCAGACGGGCAGACAGACGAAGATGGAACATCGCGAGGAGAAAAGAGTTTTGAAAAAGATCAAGACCGCTTTCATTCATTCTCTCTCTCTCTCTCTCTCTCTCGGAATTTCTGTCCTTAATAAAGAGGTGAAGCTTGCAAAAATGTTTACTCTATGCTAACCTCGCCATTAAAATGTGTCAAGCGCCGAGTGCAGAGAACAAATATTTGGGCGAGTGTGTCGAATCCAGAGCAGTGAGAGCAACGTATTAAGACGAGCACAAGCAAAGCGACGCTTTCTAAATGAGATCTTGCGACGGTTTCTCATGTCTAATGAGAAACTTGGCCGTAAAAGTTATTGCACATTTTTATCATTCTTACAACTGGCACACACATCTCCATCGCCAAGTTACGCTTTCCCTGCAACAATTTCGTGCGTGATGCGACTCAAATTGCCGAATTTCTCCCCCGAATTAAGCCACAGTACACACGTAAAACCGTGTAATGACAATGTCATTCAATTTCCATCTTCCATTTTCCCCACTCAACTCGGGCCGAAAACAAGCCAATTTATCATCGCGGTCTAAACAATGATGCCGACCGGCTTCAATTGATCGGTTTGAAACCTTTGACTTTTACACGTTCAAACAGTCGACTTTTATCGAAGCGTGAAGCCAATCAACTGCTCGCATTCTTTTTATTACACGCAGAAAAGGATTTTACAGACTCCGGCAAATCTGTTCACTGATGAGGAGACCGTTGAGTTTAATCTCGACATTCATCAGGTATGTGAAAGAAAAAGAAAAAAAAAGAAAAAAAGGACCTGATAGAACAAGAAGGGATTCGTGTCGGAGTAAAGAAGAAAAGAAAGAGAGAAAAAAGAAAAAAGAAAGAAAAAGGGGTTTGGGGGGTGTGTTGGGGGTTCTTATTATGTGGCCTTAAATGGCGGCGTGTCAATTAGAGCGAATTTCCTCACATGGTCGCAATCCTTTAAATCTTTCCTAATTTATATGGAGATGAGAGCTTTCCATTCGCCGACCAAATTACCGTCGCCCATGAATCGAATGCGTACCTTGACAGCAAACCCAGAAGTTGGAATTAATGGGTTTTAATTAAAATTTGTGGCACAATACGACACCGTAATTGCATTTCCAGCTATTCCCAGCTATTTTCTGCAAAATATAAAGTTGGGCAACGAGGATTCTCGCGTGACCCCAAAGGGGGAGATTTAAAACAAAAATTGTGTCATTGGATCCGCGCACAATTTTGGTCGAGTGGACGAGACCACGAGGGGATTCGAGTGTTCCATCGGCGAGCCGTCAATAACTGTCCACTTGGCGGTCGGCTTGAAATGGGGTTTGCGCAACCAGATGATGGCTACTGATTACTTTCTAAGACATGCAACAGGAAATATTTGAAACCGCCAATCACCCGAGAGAAAATGAGAACACGAATAAAGAGCTATGGCGTGTTGAGATTGGTCTTGATGGAGCCGTCATTCGCTAAGAATGTACTTTTAGTATCGGGTTCGGATGTCAATGCCATTTCTTGGCCAAGACTCAACTTTTCCACTGTCCACCACGCAATCTCGTTTCAATAATCACAAACTCGTACGTTCTCCCTTTTCCTTTCTTGGTTTTTTTATTTTATTTTTTTATTTTTATATTCTTTTTATTTAAAAAAATAAAACCGCTTCGACCCAAAAAATAAAATTCAAATTTTCAGACAAACTAATTTCCCCAAAAAAACTCATCTCTCAAGACTGTCACTTCTTGTTCGCATACCTTTCATTCTCGCTGACAACGGCCATTCTCGTGTCAATTTTTTACCCGTTTTCTCGACGTAACGTGGATTTCTTAACATCTGCCTCCCACGGCTGAATGAAGAACGAGCAGACGTGTTAAAGGTGAACCGACGATTGACTTTAAATGAATATTACTCCCCAAACCAAACAAAAAGAGCAATTAAAATTTCAATCTTACAATCTTCAATTAAAAATTGCTCCATTAACTCATTCCACACGACTAATTACCTATTGACACATTTAATTGCAGGTTAGCATATTCCAAATTCCCCCAGTTATCGGTTCGATGTCGCCAACCAACTAACCAACCAACATCTTGCCCGTTTCCCAACTCACCTGCTACACGAATGAATCATTCATCCGAGCTGATGGACCCATTCAAAGACGAGGCTTCTCCTCTCCTCTCCTCTCCTCTCCTCTCTTCTCCACTTTCCCCACCTGTGAATATCAGATGAAGTCATTTGAGCTCATCACCGCGCGGATAAATATTTTAAGCTAGTTATGCCTTATCCCTCCCACGACAGCCATTTCTCGAATCATGAGGATTTACGAGCAAAATATTAATGGACACTTCGCCTTTATCCCATCCTTGGCTTCCATTCTTTACAACTTCCTCCCTTCTCAATAAACACGTGTTCACACAACTAGCGCGGGCACTGGCGCACCGCCGAGCCGACGGTCGCCTCCAATTTGCGCACCAACATAAACAAGCAGATAAAATAAAATTCCGAGCCCCCCTTACACATCGGTCACCTCGAACGACAAGCAAAACTTTACAAAATTAAACGCTTAAACCCCATTTCGCATTTTAATCTTCGTCGATCATCGTCCGATTCATTTCCACACGGAATTCCAGCGGATGTACACACGTACGCAAGACAGCAGTTTCGGCCGCCCTAATACCAAAAGTGAAGATTCGACGTGCAAAATGTCATTTCCAGCATCCTCTAATGCCCTATCTGACAGCTCATCTCCAGCAGATATTAGCAGCACCTGGTGGTGAATTGGTGCAGTATGGAAAAACGAGACAGACCCGTCAATCAAAACCGGTGTTATCGCGCCCACCAATCGCGATGGGGAAATATCACCTGAACCAACAATACCAAAAAAAAAAACTAAATAAGAAAAATAAGAAAAAAAAGAAACGAAAAAGAAAAAAAATACTGATTTATTTCTCGCTTTAAAAAGCAAAGAAAAGAAAAGTGGAGGGGTTGAAGAGTGGAAAAGGCAATTTGCAAGACCAAATGGACTGCTTTCCAGGAAATAAGTGATAGATTAATTCCCCCAATGGCCTTTCGTCACCATCAGCACGGGTTGAAGATGTTTGTGACTAGTTTGTTTCCGCGCGAATGAAGAGAAATTGTCTTACCTGTGTTGCTGACGTGATCGACTGTGAGGGCAGGTCCCACGAGTGCAGCGAGGTCTCGGAGCAGACAAGGTGCTTTGTGTTTGTGGCGAAGTAGAGCAGTAAATCAGCAAAGAAGCAAACTTGCATCCTCAGCCACAGCCAGTCAGCCACAGTCTGGTGCTGATGATGAGCAGCGAGCGGCCATGTGCAATCTGCAAAGACACGATAAACGAGTTGAGCGCAAAATCGAATAAACAACTCGCACAACAGCACGAACCAACTATCAAATTAAATAAAAGCCTCGCTCTAATCTTTCGTCTAATTTCCAGTCCTTTAAGTGCGGCAAATGTGACAAATGGGCAGCGGTCAACCCTCCAACTTGCCATCTGCTCACCAGGTATGTCACTCCGGCCACGACCAAAGCGCCTGCGCGTCTTAATTGCCATCAATTTTTCTCGCAAATTTATTATCCTCCTTCCTCTCGTTTAAAGATTCATCCGTTTCTTGCACATTCTGCTCGAGTCTCAATTAAGCTACTTTATCGAGCTCTTTCTTCTCCCATTACATCAACTTTAAACAACACCTTTGCCGCCTAGTTTAAGCTTAATTCAGTTCACCACATTTGCTGCAAAGCAAATGAGCTCAAACTCAGTTTGCAACTTAATCTGGTCATTTCTCGTGGAGCAAAGGCAAAGTCAATAGACCAACGTCATCCGACTTGACAGCTCCAAGTGCGCGGATGGGGCAACTTGGCTAACTGCGTACAACACTCTATCCATTACCTGTGCACTTGTCTCTCCTAACAGGACAGCTGCTGCAACCTGATTGCACTATAACAATACACTACACATTCGCCTTCCTTGCGATCCATTCCGACGCGACAAATACCTCATTCTTCGACTTAATTACATATCAGCTCATCTGCTCAACGTGTGTAACTCTAATGAAGCTATACGAAAACAAGTTTAAAGAAAGAAAGCAAGAAAGAAAGAAAAAAAGAAAAAAAAAATCATCATCCGCACGCGAAGAAATAAAAAGATCTTAAAACAAGAGCAATTTCTTTTTTCCTCTTTCCATCCTCGTAATCAAGTCAGTGCACGTACAATCCATTTTAATTTGTCCTCCGACCTGTCTTTTTTTCCTTCTTTTTCTTTCTTTTTTTCTCTTCTCTCTCATTTTTTTTGTATATACAACATCAACCCAACGTCGAGTTGTCTTCTACCTGCATGATAATCAACTCAAACCTCGACTTATTCGAGAAAATTGTTGCGGCAACACAAAAATCTTTCTTTTTATAGCTCCCACAAATCGCATCAAACATTGTGTACTTAGAATTTAAAATTTAAAAAAAAAAAAAAAAAAATACCTTAAAGAAACAAACTGAACCGAGGAAAAGATGATCCGAGCAGCTGGCCAACACACGTGCGCAGCCAGAAATAAATTGAAACTCCAAAAATAATTTCTGATGATTAGCTCGATTTTTAAAGCGGAAGTAAACAAAAAAATTCAAAAAATTCAAAAAAAATTACTCTTGCTACCCAAAACACCGTCCCAGCCTCGGTGACACCGCATTCAATTGTCCAAATGTTTATTTGACGACCCTTATCCCTTATCCCGGCCCTTCTTTCCATCATTCGCAAAGTGTGTGAAAAACGCAACCAAGCACAAGTAGTTACCTTCAGTGAAATTAGTTCCCCATCAGACCCAGTTGGCTGGTCCGCGCCAATTGAGTTATGTTTGGCGATCGTCCCAACCGCAAACGTCAGCGCTCTTAGCACACGTTTGAACTCGGCGAACCAAACGTAACGGGCAAAACCTCCCTTCTCATAACGCTCCCCACACTATATCGGGAACTCGATGATGCATTGCTACTCGACAAATGATCGATGACTGCTTGCACTGCAACGTATTTCTCTTGAAATTTATGCCCCCCTCCGCTTTCCATACCAAAAAAAATTTAAAAACACCTAGAAAACTCAATCCAGCCCTCTGTGGCCCCATAAGCTGTAAGCTAATACCTCCGAACCGAGAAGGAAAGAGAGACAGACGTTTTAGATATTCATGAAATTGAGTTAGGGGGAGCCAAGTAAACACTTCCATAACGGTTGTGCACTGGAAACTGCCAGGGATTCAATTACATTAAACGAAACTCGTGTTTTATTAATACTGGACTCCATTAATCAGTAATGGAGTCCCCAACACTGTATCCGAATCGGAAAATTTTCCAATTTTCCGGCTCAAGTCGAGTCCGTGCGTACAAAGTTGCACTCGTCCATCCTGCCCGACTGTCACACTGAACACGAGGATGCTTTCACGCCCGACATCTCCAGGTGGATCGCGCCCTTAACCACAATATAGCGAAGAAAGGAAGACGAAAAAAATGCCATTCGATATACTGTAGGATTTTAATCAACTTCGCTTTTTCCATCCCGACGACACAAACTAATGAATGATGCAAGAAACGAAGCGACTTTGCACTTTGCTCAAGTATTGCGTGGCAAGTTGAGACTTTGAAAATCCATTACGTCGCATCGGAATTTCTATCAACAACCTCAACTCTTTCCAGCCAACTCTACAAACCCATCATTTTATTATAAATTGGATTGATTTTTCTTTCTTTCTTTCTTTCTTTTTCCCCATTTCAATTCGAGAAAAAAAGCAGAAAAAAAAGGTGCCATCACAATTCACTCTAGTTCTTCTTTGCAATCGGTCATCTCTTGAGCTAACCAGGTTGAAGGACCCTCGGTCGATCGAATTCCGAGAGAGAGAGAGAGAGCGAGAGAAGCGAGAGAAGACCACCACATTTTATTAAATCCGCGCGGTCGTGCGCGAAAGTCTTCTATTACCCGGGAGGCGTGCAACAGCCAACATGGCCGCCTGTTGCCACCCACACGATCAACGAGTTGAGACACTCATCGCACCACTTGACCAATCATGCGTACGTCTTGCATCTACATCTCTCTGTTTTTGTTCCATCGATTATAATCCAGTTCGAGTTTTATAAATAAAACAAACAAACAAAGCGAAGCGAAGCAAAGCAAAGCAAAGCAAATTGGCTTCGTTTCTAGAAGCGAAATGGCCGCCGCCCTTATTATTCTTTGCTCCATTATTTTTGTATTCAAACCACGTTAAGTTGAATGTAACCATAATGGAAGCAACAGCGTTCGATCCAGGCTCGTAAATAAGGCTGTCTGTCACTCGGGGAGGGGGTCCGCGTGTCAATGTTCGCCTGGCGTATCGATTGAACCTCGTTACAAGCAACAAATCACAAAGTCAAAAATTAACCGCGCCACATTTCACCAGGTGTTGTCGACATTCCAGTCGTGTGTTCTCAGGTGCCCATATTGCTCTTGACACGTTGCCACACGGCCAAATGTAATTAAAACCCTCCCCACATACCACCGCAGGATTAAACGCCAATTCGAGTGTCACGGGCAATACACCACGTTAGAACCATTCCACGCACTCGGAATAGACGCGTCACCCTCTCGAGCAGTTCACGCTTGTTTGCCTGCTGGTAATATCCGAAGAGCGCGAGCGAAAAAATGGCGCATCTTCTAAGCCGTCGTTCGCTTCTCTCTTCTTCGCTATTCACACAGTATAATGACATACAATGGAATTCACACCAGAATGCATTTCCATTTAAATTCTCCCAGGAGCCCGGCGACTGCCTGCCGACGAAATGATCCCTACCCCCTGACAGCAAATTCCGGCACCACACACACACGAACACACAGTACACCCAAAAAGAAAAATTCCAAAAAAATTCCCAAATAATTTCCAAAAAAACTATTCAATATTGAAAATAAAAAAAAAATAAAAAAATCTTTTTAAGTCTCTACCCATCGATTATTACCAGTCATTCAGTTCCCAACATAAAAAAAAAGAAATCAATTGAATAGAAACTCGTGTTGGGTCTAATCGATAGCGATTGATTCGCATCGATCCCGAGCGTTGCACCTTTCACCGGCGCCCAGAAATCTCCTTAGAACGCAGTGGAATCCGACATCGAATGCCCAACTTCACACGCTTCTAATCGATATCGCGAGTGTGCGACTTACCTCGACCTCCGTTGCTAAGCTCTTCCGTTTCGGGTGTGCATGCATGCGATATCCAACCGCAGCTTGCCGGCTCGCGTCTCCGTCGTGCCGATCCGAGCAGAGCCGCAACTGTTGCGAGACGCGTCGGACTCCACCCTGCGACTGCTATCTGCTGCGCGACCCGCACTCGGAGCTCCGCAAGGCACATCTGCCGTTGACAGTGGCGCACGACGACCTGAGCCCGAGGATTTGTTGCGGATTGATTCCCACTCCGCTCACCAGGCGATAATGGGCCCAATCCACGAGTCCGCGCGTGCCGAGTGGCGCCTCCAACAATCCACCAACCCCCCTCCACCCCCCCCACACACACTCTCTCTCTCTCTTTCATTCCTTCCCGTCAACCTCTTCGCTCGTACCATATCCCAATGGGCAAGGCCACGTAGAGAATATCTTTCGAAAACGTGGGATGAGGCTGAGGAATTTAATTTTCGAGCTGAGTTGGGCATACACACACAAACACACCCCACTGCTAACATGGTGGGGCTTCTCCTGCGCACACGAGGGCGGAGACGTCTGCCTTCAAACTCACTCGCCTTTATTGGGTTCGAGCTCAAGCTGGAGAAACTAGCCCACGGTGCAATTGCTTTTCTTCGATGAAGTCAAATAATGCCTTTGCCACTGGATTTCGATTGAAAAAAAAAAAAAAAAAAAAAAATTAAAAAAATAAATCCGAAAAAGGATTCACTGGTCCGAGTAAGCAAACGTCAATAGCCGGGGAACGTTGTGTCGACCAAACTTCACACCCGATTGGGAAAACAACTGTGGGGTTAACGAAGGCGCGCAAGTTCGTGTTATTAATAAAAGCTACGCGTATCAATCATCAATCAAACGCGTTTAATTTCGTCTTCACCTGTTGGTCGCTATGACAACCGTATCGTTGTCATCTAGTCGGTGTGTCAGTTGCGTATCTACGTAGCGAATTTTAGGTATGTTTGCTCATCGTCGCATGCGATCAATTTTCCAGTTGCGTGCTTCATGCAAGACTTGCGCCATGTGCGCAAAATTCAAACACAACTCACCTGAAGAAAATGGTAAATCCGGAAAAATCAGCATCTCGTGAGATCATTCCGGAGGGAAAAAAAAAAAAAAAAAAAAAAAAAAAAAAAAAAAATTCAATTTTCTCCAAATCTTTTGGTCTGGTCGGTTGAACCTCAACGTCCACCACGACTCTAACCAAGAGCAGATGACCGCGAAGAGTAAGATGGAGAGGGTCGGACAGCAAAGAGAGACTAAAACAGCCATCTGGTGCACGAGCACAAACCGGAGGGCATTTTGTCTGTTCGTGCGCCAGTCGCCAAATCGATCAGCAGTTGGCCCGTGGGCGAAGAGTGGCGCGCCTCGTGGCGCCCATCAGTGTGATTACGCTGCCGCCCAAATGACCCCACAGCAACGGCGAACAACGAGCGAATGCCACGTCAATCCACCCTCTAACAAATTACTTACACTATCAAACTAACTTGCTACACTCAAATCTAACCACAATTACAAATTTTCGTCCAAATATTCTCGAAACACACTTGGATTTTCATTCATTACAAAATATCCAATTACGAACTTGCACTTCCGAGTAATGCGTTATGCGCAAAAAATATCACTAGGGTGCGAATCCCACGTGTTGTTCAAAGTGTTATTACTTTTTAAAGCCCACGCTGCCAGTTATTTCTTCGCTAACCCCTACAAAAATAAGAGATTTTCCAAAATCACTTTCGGTTTTCTAATAAATAAATAAATAAATAGAAATCTAAACTATCCTAATTGGAGTTTTAAAAAAATATAAACTTTATGTGATCACAAACGGTCACCAGTGGTCACTCAGCTTTTAAAACGACCGCAGTAAAGTGGGTTCGTAAAGTCAGTTAAACGAGGAAAATCGATTTTTGATTAAAACTTGAGCAAACGTCGTGTAAACATCTGGCCTATCGAAATTTTCGAGAAAAACAAACATGGAGAACAACTTTATCACATGTACAACGTCCATCTGTAAAACCAAAACAACAAAAAAACAAAATAATCAAAAAAATCTTTGCTTGCTTCTTGTGGCACTTTTAATAAGAATGATTGATTCCACCCAAAATATCACCAGAAAAATGAAAAAAAAGCTCGTCCAAAGTAGCAAAGCTCACTAAACAAGTCGCAAGTACATTTTAAGTATTCGAGCCGAATGAATCCCTTTAAATTATATTCTGAATCCCTTTTCCTCGTTCCATCTCCGCCCGATGCAGTCAGTATACGATGCGGTTATGTGCCATAGCTGAAATTCCACACCCCTCGAGGGAGGCGAATGCCAGAGTAGTTGCAACCTTCATCCCGATGTGTGCATACTCGCAAAGCTGCTTCACTCGCCCATTTAACCGCAACAATTTACTTAGGCCTCTAATTCGCAACCTAACACCAAAATCTACTCAGTGACACTACTTGAATTATTAATAACACTTTTATAACCTTCCTGTCCTCCTTCAGCGATGTCATTTTTCTCCGAAAACCCCACCTGACTACTAATGGACAACAACACACAACGCCAACTCAACTCGGTTCCTCGAACTTTAAGAAACATTTTTCCCATCTCTGTTCTGCATCGCCCGGCCGGCCTAATGAGAAAAGGAGTATTAAAACCAGGTTGGACAATTAATTAATTTAAGTCCGCCGAGTACATGCATCGACCATTAAGCACAACCCAGCCAGTGTTATCAGTGTGAAACCCAACCGGACACAAAGGGTTACTCGCAACCCTGATGGATGGCTTGCCTGCTTCGCTTAATGACACGGAAGCGCCATCTCTAGATCCTTCTTCTCTCTCTCCCCGTCCCCCCATCGTTTCTCGTGTTTACGATCGCCAATTGCCGAGGCTTGATGGGCTCAGATACAATTCATTTGCATCACAAACATCTTTCCAATTGCCAATTGACCCAATCGACCGATAAATATGGCGACTTTTCTTCACTGCCACTTGCAAGTTTCACACTCGTGCCGCATTTCCTAATAAGTAGACCCCGGATAAATGCATAAATGCATAGAAAATATGTTTTTTGCATATTTAGCCAAATTTGGCTATAAATGCA